>JBBDGP010002385.1:1715000-1831626 GCA_037952835.1 Lithobates septentrionalis
TGAAAGAAAGTGGTTATTAAATACTGCCAAAACAAAGCTCTGTCTAAAATGAATGAAATAAAATTGAGTTGGGTACAGAGTTTCATGATTGGGTAACAGTCAAAGTATCACAGTATAGAAGGACATAAACATCTGTCATATTTTCATTGCTGTCTCTGGCCCTGTGGAGATTTCCCGTCACTTTCTGTCCTGGTAATCACGGTCAGAGGAATAAGAAGAATAAGAATTCTGCTTTGTTACTAGCCAAAAAAAATAAAAAATTACTTTTAGATTAAAAAGTGACCAGAGCAAAAAGCACATTTTACTAGACTATACCCAAAAAATCACCTTAAGGGCAAGTTGAAACTCCAGCAGTTTGGTGTAGCATGCTGCTCGATTACTGTATAGTTTGGCATCTTTTGGATTTCTTTTAATTGCTTCTGAGTAATGCTTCACCGCTTGTGGGTAGTCTCCTACAGACAGGAAAGGCAAAAACACCACACACAGCTCATTAATATTACACATATACTGTATCTATGTATAGCTATCTCAAATTTTGATACAATATATGACTGATAATTACCAGGGTGACCATTTTAACCTCCTAGCGCCGGTGTCTCCCAGCCCTTTAAGAGGTTAATGATGCCAAGAGGCAGGGCTTAAGACCACATAAAAGTGACTGGCTGTCATGTGATCTGTCACTCGGTTAGGCGACGATAACTGTGCAAGGAGCGCGCATGCTCTCTCAGCACAGGTTAATTAGCAGCAATTCATGCAAATGTGTGACCACTCAGTGCTAAGGACCAGGCACCGAGAGGCCGCATATTTGTGTATGGCTGGCCAAGCTTGGAGTAAATATACAAAATAGTTGTAAAGGCTGAAGATTTTTTACCTTCATTCATTCTATTCATGAAGGAAAAAACAAAAAAAACACACAACCCACCTGTGTGCTGCTCCCCCCACAGACCCCTTAATACTCACCTGAGCCCCCTCTAGATCCAGCGATGTGCATGGGAGGCTCCTCTGTCCCGGGTCTCTCAACTCATTGGCTAGGACGCTGCAATGGGAGCCATTGGCTCCCACTGCTGTCAATCACAGCCAATGAACCAAGAGCGGGGGGGAGCACCATAGCAAGCGGCTTGCTATTGGGGGCACTCATCAATTGGGAGGAGCAAGGAATGCCAGCAGGGGACCCCAGAAGCAGGGAAGCAGGCAATTTTTTTTGTTTAAAAAAAAAAAAAAAAAAACACACAAAACTTTCATATCACTTTAAACACAATGTTTACTAGCAAAATGGTAGACATACCCCTTCCCATCAACATGACACGAGTGCAGTTACACCTGAACACCTTAAAACTGTCCCTGCATAGAACAGAACGTACTGTACAACATAATATCAGACATTTTTCAAAGATAACACTTTCCTAGGCAGAAAGGGTCAATTTTTCCTGACATTTCTATGTGCTCGGTGTTTAAAAGATATTTTTTTTTTTTCACATCGGAGTACTTCAAGTATTGGATAAAAGTATTCCCTATTGTAAAGGATAAAGATGTTAGGAATCACACAGGAGTTCAGTGAGAAGACTGCTGACAGCATACAAAGCTCAAAACTGACAACCCCAGACTGTGGCAGACAATGACAGAACTCATACTGACAAGTAAGGTTGCCTACAGACCTTTAAGGGTGATCAGACATGCATGCACAATCTGATTGCCCCTAGACTTCAGGATGAGGCGAATAGTATATGAAAAAAGGAACATTCTGTTGATGTGAATGGACAGGGAAGGGAGACTAGCAGAGCTGGAAGATGTTGCCGCCGCTTTTTATTTAATAGGAAAAGAGAATTTGGGGTAGTATTCTAACCTGCCCATTCTATTCTGAAAAAGTGGGCAGCTGACAGGTTTAAGTGGTAGCAGGACAAAGCAACAGGTTTACTTTAAAAGCAGTATTAAAACCCAAAAGCAAACATTTTGCAGTTTACCAACTCTTGGATGTGGTGGCTTTTCATTGTTGGTTGTACAGGTGGGGCTATACGAGACACCCCCCATACAAAGACCTTAATCAAAGAATAAGAATAAGAGGCAGGCAGTCTTTGGACCAGGAAAAAAAAAAAAAAAAGGGAGGAGAGAAGACCAAATTCTTCCTCCAGAGCATTTCCTGGGATTAAAATTCCCTTGCGCTGAGCAAAGTATGCCTTCAATATGTGACGATATACCTCGTGGGAGGTGGGCTTTCTAGCTTGCAGGAACATTGGTATCGCTAAATTTAAAAGGACCCAAACTCTTAGGACCCGACCTTCAACAGCCAAGCCATCAAAGTCAGCAACCGTAAAGGATACAAAAGAACCCATGGAAACTGGGATCAGTCTGATAGGGTCCGAGCAATGCATCCATCCGGCAAGAATCACCAAAATAGCCTCCATCCCGGTCCTGCGAGGCAGACAAGGAAGGAGTTGCAAAAAAGGAAACGATAGATTAGGTTGTAATGAGCTCACGGAGCCACCACAGCATCCGTAACTCAGTTTGTTAAATCTGGAGTCCAGGAGATCAATATCTGATGTCTCCCACCTGCAAAGACCTGAAACACCTCCAGGTGAGAGAGAGACCATTCACCCCAGTGCAGGCATTGCCACAGCTGAGGTGGTCTGTTTGCCCAGAATGTAAACAAGTCTGAATCATGAAGTTCTACCCAAAACCAAATTTTCTGCCTCTTTTCCTGCAGCAAGACTTCGGTTTTCTCCCTGATGGTTAAAGTGTGGCACTGTACATCTGAATCCTGATCACATGCCCTGTAGTTGAGAGGCCCCACATTGAAGGGACATTGTGTTTGAGTAACTAATAATAATAATAATATATGGTAAACAACTAACAGTTTCTGGATAATAGCTACCAAAATGAAATGCCTACCTTTTTGAAAAGATTCATTGCCTTTATTTTTCTCCTCTACAGCCAGCTCAGGATTGATGTAAGCGAGACGCTCCTGCTCCTTTAGAATTTTCTCTGCCTTAAAAAAAAAAAAAAAGGGAAGAAGGTATTGACACATTAGCACAGCATCTTCATAACCTTCATCATGGCAATTTTCTCGGTAGATGACCAATATTAAAAGGAAAAGTTCCTTTTAAAAAAAAAAAATGAATAAAATAAAATGCACATTTTTTGCAGGTGCAAAAAATTAAATGTGCATTTATTTTTCTTCAAATGAGCCTGCAGAGCATTGCACCTACAAATCAGCAGATCATGGATGCAATGTCTAGCTCCTGCAGACTCCGGATAGCTGTCTGTAGGTACAGGCAGGAAGTTACTTGAGAGCAGGACTATGAGGACACACACCAGTGCCCTCGAAGATCATAGAAAACTATGATTGGGGGGGGGGGGGGGGGGGGGGGGGGGGGGGGGCGGCTGCAGACGCTGGAACATGTAACATGTTCCAGGAGTGAACTTATTCTTTAAGATTGAAACATGCAAAGCACAACTACTGCACATTGTGTGCACTGCTCATCACAGTAGTTCTATAGAGATAATATAAGAGCATTTCATGAATATCTTTCCACACAAGCTGACCTGCTGACATTTCTTGAGAACATCTGGAGTTCTGTGTTCTGCCAGAGATTTGTTGAAGAACTGAATTGCTTCCTTGTACTTTTCTTCTTTGTAATAAGAGTTCCCAATGCGGGCATATGCTCTGCACAAGGAGGACAAAACAGTAGGTTATGAGATGAGAGTAGGTAGCAGAATGTCAAAATGTGATCAACATGTGCAAAGGGCTTACTTAGAGAGAGGAAACTGAAAAAAACTGCACATAATGCCATAAACATCAGCAAATCCACCAAGCCATAATTTCAGTAGTCTATTGAAACATTTTAACCAGAGACAACAATGGGGGCTGCATACATCAATACAGCCATGGCTCAATGGCCTACAATGCAATGAAGCTTGGGGAAGTGTATCTAAACCCAGACACAAAAATGTATTGTGGCTTACCATTTTTTTTTTTATTTATTTTTTTTTTTGGTGCGGTGGCTGAATTCATTTTTTTTATGGCTTGTTTTAACTTTCACCTAGTAACCCCCCAAATACGCTTCTACTGCCTTCAGCTCTACACTTATTTTTCCTTTCCATCTATGGAGGAAGCAAGCCATGGTTGTCACACAGGCTTGACTTCAAACATGTCTACTGTTGCTTTTCTTCCTTACATAGTGGATTGATGGGACAAGTAGATTATACAGAAAAAAGTGTTTGTTGTTTCTTTTCATCTCACAGGAGCAACAATACTGCATTTCTCTTAACCACTTGACATCCGCGCTATAGCCAAATGTCGGCTACAGCGCGGACCTGAATTTCCGGGAGCCCGCCATATGACGGCCTCCCCTGTGCACGCGCCCTACCGGGCGCGCGTGGAGCGTGCTGTGGTCACTGAGACTGTGATCAGCTGGCAGCCAATGAAAGCTGATCACATGATCAAAACAAAAGCTCTGTGATCATTTTTTTTTTCTCCTCACGCTGACAGCGCGAGGAGAAAGAAAAGCCGATCACTGGCCTATCAGCAAGGGACATCGGTCCCGAAGAGGAAGAGGCAAGTCTGCCTCATATGTGCCACCAGTACCCCCTGCCATTGCCACCTATCAATGCCACCTATCAGTGTAACCGATCAGTGCCCATTATTGCCACCCATCAGTGCCGCCTTATCAGCCTTCATCAAGGAAGGAGAAAAATTACCTTTTTTAAAATTTTATAACAAAATATTTATAAAATAAAAATTTTTTTTTTTTTTTTTTTATTTGGTCTTTTTTTTAACAAATAATTAAAACCGCAAAAGGTGATCAAATACCACCAAAAGAAAGCGATTTGTGGGAAAAAAATGATAAAAATTTCATTTGGGTACAGTGTTGTATGACCGCGCAATTGTCATTCAAAGTGCGTCAGCGCTGAAAATTGGTCTGGATAGGAGGGGGGGGGGGGGGGGGTTTAAGTGCCCAGTAAGCAAGTGGTTTAAGGTCAACAGGTTTTTTTTTTTCCTTTATATTTGCTATAAAACGTTCTTGGCGTTAAAAAAAAAAAAAAAAAAAAAAGAAGGACATCCTTGCGCAAGTTAGGCACCTTTCCATATACCACAACTCCCTTTGAGCACACCTGTTTTCCATCCATTAACCACTTGAGCCCCGGACCATTATGCTGCCTAAGGACCAGAGGTCTTTTTCCAATTTGGCACTGCGTCGCTTTAACTGCTAATTGCGCGGTCATGCAATGCTGTACCCAAACGAAATTTGCGTCCTTTTCTTCCCACAAATAGAGCTTTCTTTTGATGGTATTTGATCACCTCTGCGGTTTTTATTTTTTGCGCTATAAAACGGAAAAAGACCGAAAATTTTGAAAAAAAAAAAAAAAAAATGATATTTTCTACTTTTTGTTATAAAAAAAATCCAATAAACTCAATTTTAGTCATACATTTAGGCCAAAATGTATTCGGCCACATGTCTTTGGTAAAAAAAAAGGTCAATAAGCGTATATCTATTGGTTTGCGCAAAAGTTATAGCGTCTACAAACTAGGGTACATTTTCTGTAATTTACACAGCTTTTAGTTTATGACTGCCTATGTCATTTCTTGGGGTGCTAAAATGGCAGGGCAGTACAAAACCCCCCCAAATGGAAAGTAGACACCCCAAGGAAATTGCTGAGAGGCATGTTGAACCCATTGAATATTTATTTTTTTTGTCCCAAGTGATTGAATAATGACAAAAAAAAAAAAAATATTTACAAAAAGTTGTCACTAAATGATATATTGCTCACACAGGCCATGGGCCTATGTGGAATTGCACCCCAAAATACATTCTGCTGCTTCTCCTGAGTATGGGGATACCACATGTGTGGGACTTTTTGGGAGCCTAGCCGCGTACGGGGCCCCAAAAGCCAATCACCGCCTTCAGGATTTCTAACGCCGCGTACACACGAGCGGACATTACGGCGGACTTTGCCCGGCGGACTGGATTTCGTCGGACAATTCGATGTGTGTGGGCTCCAGCGGACTTTGTTTTCTCAAAAGTGGACGGAATTAGATTTAAAACTTGTTTTAAATTTATCCGTTGAAATCGAGTCCGGTCGAAAAGTCCGCCGTCTGTATGCTAGTTCGACGGACAAAAAGCCACGCTAGGGCAGCTATTGGCTACTGGCTATGAACTTCCTTGTTTTAGTCCGGTCGTACGTCATCACGTACGAATTCGACGGACTTTGGTGGATTGTGTGTAGGCAAGTCCGTTCATTCACAAAGTCCGTCAGAAAGTACGTCGAAAAGTCCGCCGGGCAAAGTCCGCCGTAATGTCCGCTCGTGTGTACGCGGCATAAGGGTGTAAATTTATGATTTCACTCTTCACTGCCTATCACAGTTTCGGAGGCCATGGAATGCCCAGGTGGCACAAAACCCCCCCCCCCAAATGACCCCATTTGGAAAGTAGACACCCCAAGCTATTTGCTGAGAGGCATATTGAGCCCATGGAATATTTATATTTTGACACAAGTTGCGGGAAAGTGACACTTTTTTTTTTTTTTTTTTGCACAAAGTTGTCACTAAATGATATATTGCTCACACAGGCCATGGGCATATGTGAAATTGCACCCCAAAATACATTTAGCTACTTCTCCTGAGTACGGGGATACCACATGTGTGGGACTTTTTGGGAGCCTAGCCGTGCACGGGACCCCGAAAACCAATCACGGCCGTCAGGATTTCTAAGGGTGAAAATTTTTGATTTCACTCTTCACTGCCTATCACAGTTTCGGAGGCCATGGAAAGCCAGGTGGCACAAAACCACCCCAAATGACCCCATTTTGGAAAGTAGACACCCCAAGCTATTTGCTGAGAGGCATGGTGAGTATTTTGCAGCTCTCATTTGTTTTTGAAAATGAAGAAAGACAAGAAAAAAACTTTTTTTTTCTTCTTTTTTCAATTTTCAAAACTTTGTGACAAAAAGTGAGGTCTGAAAATACTCACTATACCTCTCAGCAAATAGCTTTGGGTGTCTACTTTCCAAAATGGGGTCATTTGGGGGGGGTTTTGTGCCACCTGGGCATTCCATGGCCTCCGAAACTGTGATAGGCAGTCGAGAGAAATCAAAAATTCACGCCCTTAGAAAGCCTGAAGGCGGTGCTTGGTTTTCGGGGTTCCGTACGCGGCTAGGCTCCCAAAAAGTCTCACACATGTGGTATCCCCGTACTCAGGAGAAGCAGCAGAATGTATTTTGGTGTGTAATTTCACATATTCCCATGGCATGTTTGAGCAATATATCATTTAGTGACAATTTTGTGCAAAAAAAAAAAAAAAAAAAAATTTGTCTCTTTCCCGCAACTTGTGTCGCAATATAAAATATTCCATGGACTCGACATGCCTCTCAGCAAATAGCTTGGGGTGTCTACTTTCCAAAATGGGGTCATTTGGGGGGGTTTTGAACTGTCCTGGCATTTTATGCACAACATTTAGAAGCTTATGTCACACATCACCCACTCTTCTAACCACTTGAAGACAAAGCCCTTTGACACTTATTGTTTACATGAAAAAGTTTTTTTTTTTTGCAAGAAAATTACTTTGAACCCCCAAACATTATATATATTTTTTAAAGCAAATGCCCTACAGGTTAAAATGGTGGTTGTTTCATTTTTTTTTTTCCACACAGTATTTGCGCAGCGATTTTTCAAACGCATTTTTTGGGGAAAAAAACACACTTTTTTAAATTTTAATGTACTAAAACACACTATATTGCCCAAATGTTTGATGAAATAAAAAAGATGATCTGAGGCCGAGTACATGGATACCAAACATGACATGCTTTACAATTGCGCACAAACGTGCAGTGGCAACAAAATAAATACATTTTTAAAAGCCTTTAAAAGCCTTTACAGGTTACCACTTTAGATTTACAGAGGAGGTCTACTGCAAAAATTACTGCCCTCGATCTAACCTTGCGGTGATACCTCACATGCATGGTGCAATTGCTGTTTACATTTGACGACAGACCGCCGCTTGCGTTCGCCTTAGCGCGAGAGCAGGGGGCGACAGGGGTGCTTTTTTTTTTTCTTTATTATTTTTTTGCTTTTTTATCTTATTTTTAAACTGTTCCTTTCATTTTTTTTTTTAATCATTTTTATTGTCATCTCGGGGAATGTAAATATCCCCTATGATAGCAATAGGTAGTGACAGGTACTCTTTTTTTGAAAAAATTGGGGTCTATTAGACCCTAGATCTCTCCTCTGCCCTCAAAGCATCTGACCACACCAAGATCGGTGTGATAAAACGCTTCCCCAATTTCCCAATGGCGCTATTTACATCCGGTGAAATCTAAGTCATAAAATGCTCGTAGCTTCCGGTTTCTTAGGCCATAGAGATGTTTGGAGCCACTCTGGTCTCTGATCAGCTCTATGGTCAGCTGGCTGAATCACCGGCTGCATTTTCAGGTCCCCTGTTGAGACAGGAGAGCCAGAGAAAAACACGGAAGACGGTGGGGGGGGGGGGGGGGGGGGCATTCCCTCCCACGTCTTGTAAAAGCAGTCTAGAGGCTAATTAGCCGCTAGGATTGCTTTTACATGAAAGCCGACCGCTGGCTGAAAAGAATGATACCAAGATGATACCTAAACCTGCAGGCATCATTCTGGTATAACCACTCAAAGTTGTGAATGGCGTACCTGAAGACAAAAAAATGGTTAACAATAAAGCACAGTAAACGGTAAAGTATAAAAAATTGCATACCTGAAAAGCAAACATGATAAAACATAACAATAAAACATTGCAGAATAGAATACAGTAAAAAAGAGGAGAACAATAGAGAGAATAGAGAGAGAGAGAGAGAGAGAACAATAAAACGACAACTTTTTAATTTTTTTATTTTATATATATATATTTTTTTTTTACACTTTTTTTGTAACTAACTTTTATAACTGTAACCGGTTCCAGGTTCGGGTCTCTCAAAATGCGATGGCATCTTGGGAGACCCTGTGAAAGTGTGCCTAGTCTGTGGAATGCTGTACCCTACGCTAATACTCAACTAGTGCATAGTAGCGTTCAAAACATTCACCAATGCAAAGACCAGGATTGTCAGGACAGGAGGGACAATAATAGCGGGTGTCACGCCTATATCCGCACTTGCTGCAGACACAACATCTTTTTTGGGGGGGTTCGTTGGGTAGGGGTACTCGGGAGGACATAAAGAAAATGCCTCTCATGCAGCCGACTGCATTTGGTTGGGGATGTGAATGGGGGAAGTATGGGCGCTGCAGAAGTGGTGGGTTCCCAATTAGGATTGGCGAATGCAGCAGGAAGGGCATTATGGGCACGACGGGCCTGTGTTTGTCTTTTTGGTGGCAGCGGGACACTACTTGTGCTTGCCACCTCACCAGCTTGAACTGCACTTATGGGACTCGCCACGTCACCAAGTGTTACTGCAGTGCTGGTTTGACTACGACCGGGGTGTACTAGGCCGCTGGCGCTTGCCAGTTCACCAAAACGCTACCAAAAAAACTGTTAGCGATCGCAGGGATCAGGCCTGACTCTGCGAACGCTGCAGTTATGCGTTTAGTGTTTTGTAAGTGTCAGTGATCGATCGATACTGCACTTGGGTGGGCTGCACTTGGGTGGGCTGGGCGGAGGGGCAAAACGCAGGTGCTAGCAGGTATCTGGGCTGATTCCGCTAACACTGCGTTTTTGGGAACCCTAAACTGCTGGGGACGCTAGTATAGATCTGATCGGTTCAGATATTGATCCGTACAGATACTATACCACTAAGGGAGGTGTATGCTGCGTGCGTGGGTGTTAGCGGTACTGGCGCTAATCTGACGCTGCCTGGGGCGACGCATATCACCGCCGGGCGATCAGGGGGCTAAACCTTTATTCAGTAATAAACAGCGGGTGCCCTGACACTATAAAAAATAAACGAACTAACCAGCGTCACCCGTAACACTTATACGGTGATCAGTGGTGAAAGGGTTAACTAGGGGGCCATCAAGGGGTTAAAACATTTATTCGGTAGTATATGGGGGTCCCTGACGCTATAAAACGCTGACGGCGAACCTAAATATTTACCTCCCTAACTAGCGTCACCAGCGACACTAATACAGCGATCAGAAAAATGATCGCTTAGCGACACTGGTGACAGGGGGTGATCAAGGGGTTAAAACTTTATTAGGGGGGTACCCTAGACCTAAAGGGGGGTAACAGTAACTGTCCCAACACTGTAACTGTCACAAACTGACACTATGCAGTAATCAGAAAAAAAAAAAAAAAAGAAAACTGCTTGGTGTCAGTTTGTGACAGGGGGGGGGGGGGGAAAATCGGGGTGTTTTGTGTGCCTGGCATGTTCTACTGTGTGTGTGTAGTGTTGTGCACTCACTCACATGTCTTCTCTCCTCGGGCCGGAACGGAAATTACCGAGCCACGGAGAGATGACATCATTTCCTTTGCTGCTGTTTAGCATACAGCAGCAAAGGAATGATTCGATTGGCCGCCGGCGATCGCGAGGGGGGGGGGCCACGAACGGATGGTCTCCCCCTCACCTCTGATTGCCGCTGGACAAAAGACGACCGCCTCGGGCACCGGGGGGGGGGGTCCGATCGGACCCCCCACCCGCGGAAGGCAAATCACGTACATGTACGTGATTTTGCCTGTCCGTGCCACCTTGCCGACGTACATCGGCGTGAGGCGGTCGTCAAGTGGTTAAGGGCGCACATGCGCCTCCCCAATCCATGCATCCAGCCCCCATGCACGAAGCCAAAAAATTGAACTTTTTGGCCAAAAAAAAAAAACGCTATGTCTGGCGCAAACCCAACACGTCACATCACCCAAAGAACACCATCCCCACAGTGAAACATGGTGGTGGCAGCATCATGATGTTTTTCAGTCGGGACTGGGAAACTGGTCAGAGTTGAGGGAAAGATGGATGGTGCTAAATATAGGGATATTCTTGAGCAAAACCTGTACCACTCTGTGTGTGATTTGAGGCTAGGACAGAGGTTCACCTTCCAGTAGGACAATGACCCCAAACACACTGCTAAAGCAGGTTTAAGGGGAAACATGTAAATTTGTTGGAATGGCCTAGTCAAAGCCCAGATCTCAAGCCAATAGAAAATCTGTGGTCAGACTTAAAGATTGCTGTTCACAAGCGCAAACCATCAAACTTGAAGGAGCTGAAGCAGTTTAGCAAGGAGGAATGGGCAAAACTGCCAGTGGTAAGATGTGGCAAGCTCATAGAGACTTATCCAAAGCGACTTGGAGCCGCGATAGCCACAAAAGGTGGCTCTACTAAGTATTGACTTTAGGGGGGTGAATAGTTACGCACATTGACTTTTTCTGTTATTTTGTCCTATTTGTTGTTTGCTGCACAATAAAAAACAAAACAAAAACAAACACACATCTTCAAAGTTGTGGGCATGTTCTGTAAATTAAATGATGCAAATCCTCCAACAATCCATGTTAATTCCAGGTTGTGAGGCAACAAAACACGAAAAATGCCAAGGGGGTGAATACTTTTGCGAGGCACTGTAGAACAAAAAAAAAAAAAAAAAAAAAAAACAAAAAAATTTATATAAAAAAAAAAAAAAATAAATAAAAAAGTTTTTCTGCAGGAGCCTGGAAAGCATTGCACCCATGATCAGCAGAACATATGTGCAATATGGGCTCCTGCAGATATGTTCTCCTGCTTTCAGCCCATACCTCTGCTTGAATAGTTTCCTCCCAAACTCTACTGTAGAAAGAGCTGCTGGATACACTCTGTAGTGTTTCAAGAACGTATGCTGGGATGACCAGCTAGCCGCCTTGCAGGCTGTCTCCAGAGAAACTCCTGCCCTAGCTGCTCAGGAAGAAGATATCGCTCTGGTTGAGTGTCTCTGGAGTCAGTCTGCAAGGCGACTAGCTGGTCATCCCATCACACATTCCTAAAACACTACAGGGTAAATCCAGCAGCTCTTACTACAGTAGAGTTTGAGGAAAACTATCCAAGCAGCTGCACTGCTTTAAAATAGTGACGGTGGGTGTGGGGAGAGGGGGAATCAGTGGGAGGGGAGGCAAGAGCTGGAACATGCTACAGGTTCCACTCTATATACAAGTGGAATATGCAACATGTTCCAAAGGTTTAAAGCTTATTTAAATCTAGACCTTCAGAAAGCACTTGTATCTAGGAAGACAGTGTTTCAAATTGTAACAATGTAGCAAAGATTAGAACTCCAAACTAAAATTCTCCTTTCTTCTTCCTGAAGCAAAATTCTTTTGATTCTGGATTGATGAGATTAAAGTTGGCCAACAGATTCCTCCATTCACACAAAGAAGGTGGCTGGAGGAATCGCTCCCCACCCTCCAACTGAACAGCCTAAAATTTGATCTGTCTGTGGCCAGTATAAATAAAAAAGGATGCAACTTGAAGACAAGACAAACAATGCAAAAAAAATAAATAAAAAAAAAAACTTATCCAAGCACTCTTAACTTCCATGCAGCTGAAAACAAGCTTCTTCTTCACACTTACTTTGCAATCAGCCGATAATCTTCTCGGTTTTCTCTTCCTACTTCAATTGCTGTTTCACATAATTCTCTGCATTTATTGTAATCTCCTTTTTCAAAATAAACAGCTAAATAACAAAAAACACATTGTTCAGTAATGTACAAAGTATGTAGCACGCTAAACGTCACCAACATGTGATAATGCCTTAAAGCAGGATTTCTCAACCAAGGTTTCCAGGAACCCAGGGGTTCAGTCACCATGCAGCAGATTTATCTGTCCAAAGTTGGCTTCACTTTTGCCCCCTGCAGCTGCTGTTAAAATGGAAGTAAAAGCAAAACCTAACTCTAAACCTACTCCCACCCACATTCTAAGTCTAATCTAACCCTGCAATACATACCTATTCTGAAGCTGCTCTGGTCCAGTCTCCAGCGGCACCTTCTGTGTGCAGGAGAGAACAGACAGCAGCTGGGAAACAATGTCACCCATAGACTTACTTTGTGGCTTCTGTTGTCAGCTGCCTCTCTTACACACACTGAAGCCACCGCTGGCAGCTCAGCATGGGACCAGACCGGCTTCGGAATAGGCCAGTACAGCGATGTTTTCTTTACAGGGTTAGATAGATTAGGCTTAGCATGGGGGTGGGAGTAAATTTAGGTTTTGCCTTTACTGCCACTTTAATAGTTCTGGGCTGCCTGGGGAGCTAGAAAGCAATTGGTCAGCGCCGATAGGGTGGGGCTATAGACCGAGCAGCTGGAAAGTATACTGTGTGGATGCACACATCATCCGTGTCCTGTCAGTGCTGCCCAATGGCTTTCCGTAGGGTTGCTCCACAACAGATGGGGATCAAGAACCTTACATCAGGGTCGAGATGGGCAGCTACCACATGGTGAGGCTGAAGATGGAGCAGGTAGGGGGCACAACACCCCGTACTCACCTGGACATTGGCACTGCCCACCAGTGCAAACTCTAGATCATGACGGTCATTCTGATATCATGCAATTCTGTTTTATATTTTATGTGTTTGTTATATTTCCATATTTGCTAAAGCTACAACTCACTGAGCACACTGCAAGCTGTTGACAAGAACATTTCAAGGGTTCCCAGAGATTTTAAAATTTCAATTGAGAGAGGGAGAGGGAGAGGGAGAGGGAGAGGAAAACTAAGACAACAATTTTATATTCTGATAGAGCAGCAGGGAGTGGCTTGAACTTGTGTCAGTTTTTTTGCCATTTGTATCCAATTCGAAAAACAGGAAATGTCTACAATGTGAGGAAAATTACAGCCGTTACTGGAATAAGTGTCCCTGTAGGAAGATTTCTCCTCTTTCGGTTCCAGTGACCATTTTCAGTCCTAGGTGACTGCTCACTACGACAAGCAGTAAATCTCCCTAATGAGAACAAAGATAGTGATACAAAGCTGAGAGAGAATCTAATACCTCACAATGCTAAAGAATAACTCACCAGCCTGGTTTGTAATATAGGTCATGTTAGCTGGATCCAGCTCCCTGGCTTGCCCATAATGTTTCAGTGCCAGTTCAAAATCTTTCTTCTTGTAAGCTTCATTACCAAGCTCCTTCTCCTTTTGTGCCTGTATAGAAACATGTCAAACATTAAATTTTATAGGTTAGCGCCAATAGCCCCAGTTTTCATTAAAGCAGAGCTGTACTACACTGAGCAGTCTCATTGGTAAACTGGAGATTTCCTGTGATATAGGAACTAGTGAGCCAGGCTCTCTAATAGTGGGTCAGGTGAATAAAGCCAGACAAAGAAAATGCACAGGTGCCTAAGCTTTGGTCATGTGACCCAACAATACTAGAAGCCTAAAAAGCCAGTTTGTGCAGCACAGACACAAGAGAAAATGTTGGGAAGGTTGAGGTACAGCTGGGTATAGCTTCTCACTGTTCTAGAAGAATTCAGGGTAAAACTGCATCCAATTCGGAGATTACATAGCTCTGCCCTGTCTTGCAGGGCAAAAGACCTGATGGTTTGCTCTTCTTAATTAACTTCTAGTTAAACACTTGCAGGTCATTTCCCCATCCCATGACTGGACAGTGAAGGAAAACCAGCATGCAATTGATCTCATCTCTGCAATTTTGCTTTATTCCTCCTATCAGCATGTCTATTGTCAGCAAGTTAACTGAATAACTTTATGCCATTTTTTACCTTCTCCAGTTCTGCTGTGCAGAGGACTGCAAGTAAAATTTGTGTATTTACATTACTGACATTAAAAAAAAAAAAATCTATAATTATTATAGTATTTTATATCTGCTTAGGGTCCACTCCTAAAGTGACCCTTTAGAGCAAAAATTAACTCCACAAACTATGACCAAAGGACATAAATATTTAATAAAATTGTGCCTTAATCTTTTATAGAATGCTGCTTGGACCTTGAATTCCAGCTGCGGATTCTTCCTCTGTGCTGTGTAAGTGCAGTACAGTCATCATTCCTGGCATCTCCAAGAAAAAGAAGAATTTTTTTTAAGGCAGATATGTGCGCAGGTGGACAGGCAAACTACAGGTGGGAGCAGTACGGGAAGCAGTGGGGGGAGCAGTCACAGAGTAGCCTCCTTCTGTGATGTGATTAGATGGGTACATTTTATGTTATCATAATTACAGTTTTGCCTTCAAAGAAACACATCACAAGAGAAATATATAGTCAGCCACTGCCAAACACCTAAAAAAAATAATAAAATGCTAAGCACCCCATCCGTCATACAGATCTGTAGGCTTTAACAATTTCTAAAAATTTCTAAATAAGTGATGAAAAATAAATCTGAAGATCAGGAGTTCAGATATAGACAGGTGTTCCAGGTCTGTGATTCAGGAAACACTGACGTTCGAGATAGTCAAGCAACTAAAATGATTAAGAAAGTCAGCAAGTGCAGCCCCCACAGTTTTTTCTGACACACGTGTAACAGCTGAAAATATTGACAGATTAAACTTCCAAAAAGTGGCTCTTAAGCAGGCCATTTTTACATGCAATTATTGAAAGCGGCTATAGTCACTAGCAATAATCCCTGTTCTCCCAGCAGGTACAGCATCCCGCTCTCCCCATGAGTGCAAAAAAAAAAAAAAAAATGCATGGTCTAAAGCCAGCTTTGAAAAGGAACACAAAGTTTGAGGAAAAAAAATTAACATAAAATATTGAAAGCTCTACTCTTCTTTCCAGCACTGGGTGTAATTAGCATTTATAATTTCACATGTCATGGGTCACTTCTCACCTGTTTCTTATTTTCAGGGAGATCTTCTTCCATTGGCTCAGGCTTGTTCTCTTTTTTGGGCTGAGTGGGGGGTGGTGCTGGAGGTTCCTCTTCGTCATCATCCACACTGCCTAGATCTACTCCAAGTAATACACTCAAAGTTGTCATAACTCGAGGATCCTGAAGCCTTCTATAGAGGAAAATTAGCAGATTAAAAAAAAGAATCTGTAACTGCACCAAAACATACAACAATGAGCAGGCCTACAAACAATTTCCCCAAAGGGAGACTTAAGGCTGCACTGGTCAAAAAAAAAAAAAAAAAAAAAAAAGTTCTCTGGCAAGCTTGTACAAGTAGTTCAATAGCAGTAGCTGCTTTAAAATGCCACTGGGTGGCAGGAGCAGAACTAAACCAAAAACAGGAGGGAGAACACATTCGCAGTAGTGAGATACAGCTTTAATAGAAGAAAAAAAAAAAAAAACTCATCAATAAAACACTCCAATAAACTCACATTTGGTGCGAAATGGAAATCGCACATGAAAAAGGTCTTTGGTCACTCTTAGTTGCCTCCCTAAGAGCCAGAGAGGATGACGATATGGCTGGCTGCCCAGTGTTCTGTCAGCATGAACTACGAGCTGCCACGGCTCAGCCCGACATGTGTGTCGTACTGCACATGCACCTGGTCCAGCCGGCACTGCGCATGGACGATACAAAAATTGAGCAGAAGGCAGGTGCCTTCGGATATGTATCGTCCGTGCTTGGCGCCGGTTGAACCGGGTGCATGCGCAATACGATAGACACGCTGGGCTGAGCTGTGGCGGCTCATAGTTTATGCTGATAGAACTCCGGGCAGCCAGATCGTGATCCTATCTCTATCTGGATCTTATGGAGGTACCCCCAGGAGAGTGGCCAAAGACCTTTCATGTGCAATTTCCATTTTGCACCAAATGTGAATATTGGATGGAGTGTTGTATTGATTTTTTTTTTCGATTAAAGCTGTATCACACTTGGGGGGGGGGGGGGGGGGGGAATGTGTGCTCCCTCTCTTCTGTTTTTGGTTTAACCCAATTCAAAATAAGTTCACCTTTAAAAAAAATAAAATGCATATCATTTTGCAGGAAGAAAAAAAAAAAAAAAAAAAAAAAAAAGCGCATTGTTTCTTTGCTTGGTAAAGCATTGCACCCACAATCTGCTGATGCAGGACTCCTGCAAACTTATCTCCTACAGGCAGACAGATACACACTGACAGGAAGAGATAATGAACTACCAGAGCACTCAACAGCGCCCTGATAGTTCATTGAGAACTAGAAGCCAACAGCCGCAAAGACTATAGGTACTTGTAGTTTGATTCACAGAAATCTAGATGAAGGATGTGGCCTGTTGGGGTTCCCGGCTTGCTGTCACTAGAGGCAGCAGAGCAGGCAGTGGCTGCATGAGTGGGAAAACGTTACATGTTCCCAAAGGTGGCCTTACCCTTTAAACTGTAGAAATGCAAGTACAATTCCTTAGACAGACCCCTCACTCCCAATATAGGTAAAATATACTGTAGGATTAGGATTTTACTTACGTTCCAAGGTCAGATGGCTTGTTCCTTAGTTGATCTATCAATTCTTTGTAACTTGGATCACTGAGTAGGGCTCTCGTACGAGGATCTGATTCTAGCTTCTGGAATAAGTTGGGGGAGTTGAAAGGATTCATGAACTTCCTCTCTGCAGGGGGGCCAAAAAAAAAAAAAAAGCAGGATTGCCATGATTGACCAATGAAACCATGTTGCATCTCTCAGCAAATTGTAGGACGCCATACTCACTCAAAAATACACATTTTCAGACACACAAGCCTAAGCCCTGGTTTACGTCAGTGCGACTTGACAGTTCAGAGTCGCATGACTAATGTCGCTGTGACTCTAAAAAAGGTTTCTGCAGTATTTGTGCGACTTCATTTACATAGATGTCAATGCAAGTCACACAAATGTCAGCAAGCTGCACTGAAGTAGCACGCTTTCAACGCCACACTTGTGTGAACCAGGGCCAAGTCACAGATGTAGCAGTATCGCTGTGCCTTAAAAAAAAAAAAAAAAAAAAGAGACTCAATCTGTACCTGCCAGTCTTGCTTCCATATTTTGCAGGCCTTCTTTCAATTGTGCATTTGTTGGCTCATGTCTAAGTCCTTCTTCATATGTTTTCTTTGCCTCCTCAAAGCGGTTAAGAAATTCCAGAGCTGCTGCTTTTCTCGAGTAACCCTGGAGGGAAAGTAAATAAAAAGCTTGGCACCTAGGAACATGTACATAAATCTACAGGTAATAAATAGATCAACAAGTATTTTTTTTTTCGTAAAGAAAATTGAAGAGATTAAATAATCTGAGACACACACACACGGGGACCTACAGGCACTGACAGGACAAAGCCATCCAGCGCCCAGAGCAGAAATTAGTGGATAGTCTTCTTGCTGACACTGGCTGGCTGTAGTTAGCCTGCCTCTTTGGACCAGAAAGCTGTAACAGAAGGGAAAGGGGAGAAAGAGGCACCAAGACACCAATAATGTAGCAGGATTTATTGAAATGTGCATGTTAAAATGCAATAAAATTGCACACGGAAAAGTTGCTTAAAACAGGCAAACAAACTCTATGTACACCCGCCAGAGGCCGCCAAGATGATCATACCGCCGTGGAAGCCAGGGATCCAGGCAAACCGCCACAGAAGACTTGAGACAGGAGCGGTCAAAGGAGCTTTCTCGAGTCTCATGGTGGTTCTCTGATGGTTTGCCCAGATCCCTGGCTTCCACAGCATGGCTGTCCTCTCAGCGGTCTGTCGGGTGTGGACTCTGCACTAGTGGCTCCATAGGAGCTTGTTATATGCCTGTTTTAAGCAACTTTTGAGAGTGCAATTTTAACATACACTGTTGAATACATCCTGCTACACTATTAGTTTCAGTATAAATCACACAAATAGGAGACATGAAGGGAACACAAAGACACTGAATTTCAAAAGAGCCAACTTCCCTAAACTACAAACCTTGCTAAAAGGCATAAATTGGGATAAAATATTAGGAACAAAGAATACAGAGGAGAGATGGGTTTGCTTTAAGAGCATATTAAATAAGGGCATTAGCCAATGTATCCCATTGGGTAATAAATTTAAAAGAGCGAACAAACATCCTGGATGGCTTAACTCCAATGTAAAAATGCATATAAAAGCAAAGGAGAAGGCCTTCAAAAAATACAAGGTTGAGGGATCATCCACAGCATTCAGAATTTATAAAGAATGCAATAAGAAATGTAAGGGTGCAATTAGGATGGCTAAGATAGAACATGAAAGACACATAGCGGAGGAGAGCAAAAAAAATCCCAAGAAATTCTTTAAGTATGTAAACAGTAAAAAAGGGAGGACAGACCATATTGGCCCCATAAAGAATGAGGAAGGACATCTGGTTACAAAGGATGGGGAGATGGCAGAGGTATTGAATTTATTCTTCTCCTCAGTATTCACGAGTGAATCGGGGGGCTTCAGTAACCAAAACTGCAGTGTTTATCCTCATGACACAACACAGGAAGCACCTACATGGTTAACAGAGGACGGAATTAAAATTAGACTTGAGAAACTTAACATTAATAAATCACCGGGACCAGATGGCTTGCATCCGAGGGTACTTAGGGAACTCAGTCAGGTGATTGCCAGACCGTTGTTCCTAATTTTTACAGACAGTCTATTGACTGGAATGGTACCAGCTGATTGGAGAAAAGCCAATGTAGCACCAATATTTAAAAAGGGCCCAAAAAACATCCCTGGGAATTACAGACCAGTTAGCCTAACATCAATAGTATGTAAACTCTTGGAGGGGATGATAAGGGACTATATACAAGATTTTAGTAATAAGAATGATATCATTAGCAGTAATCAGCATGGATTCATGAAGAATCGTTCTTGCCAAACCAATCTATTAACCTTCTATGAGGAGGTGAGTTGCCATCTAGATAAAGGAAGGCCCGTAGACGTGGTGTATCTGGATTTTGCAAAAGCATTTGACACAGTTCCCCATAAACGTTTACTGTACAAAATAAGGTGCGTTGGCATGGACCATAGGGTGAGTACATGGATTGAAAACTGGCTACAAGGGCGTGTTCAGAGGGTGGTGATAAATGGGGAGTACTCAGAATGGTCAGGGGTGGGTAGTGGGGTCCCCCAGGGTTCTGTGCTGGGACCAATCCTATTTAATTTGTTCATAAATGACCTGGAGGATAGGATAAACAGTTCCATCTCTGTATTTGCAGACGATACTAAGCTAAGCAGGGCAATAACTTCTCCGCAGGATGTGGAAATCTTGCAAAAAGACCTGAACAAATTAATGGGGTGGGCGACTACATGGCAAATGAGGTTCAATGTAGAAAAATGTAAAATAATGCATTTGGGTGTCAAAAATATGAATGCAATCTATACACTGGGGGGAGAACCTCTGGGGGAATCTAGGATGGAAAAGGACTTGGGGGTCCTAGTGGATGATAGGCTCAGCAACGGCATGCAATGCCAAGCTGCTGCTAATAAAGCAAACAGAATATTGGCATGCATTAAAAGGGGGATCAACTGCAGAGATAAAACGATAATTCTCCCGCTCTACAAGACTCTGGTCCGCCCGCACCTGGAGTATGCTGTCCAGTTCTGGGCACCAGTCCTCAGGAGGGACGTACTGGAAATGGAGCGAGTACAAAGAAGGGCAACAAAGCTAATAAAGGGTCTGGAGGATCTTAGTTATGAGGAAAGGTTGCGAGCACTGAACTTATTCTCTCTGGAGAAGAGACGCTTGAGAGGGGATATGATTTCAATTTACAAATACTGTACTGGTGACCCCACAATAGGGATAAAACTTTTTCGCAGAAGAGAGTTTAATAAGACTCGTGGCCACTCATTACAATTAGAAGAAAAGAGGTTTAACCTTAAACTACGTAGAGGGTTCTTTACTGTAAGAGCGGCAAGGATGTGGAATTCCCTTCCACAGGCGGTGGTCTCAGCGGGGAGCATTGATAGCTTCAAGAAACTATTAGATAATCACCTGAATGACCGCAATATACAGGGATATGTAATGTAATACTGACACATAAATCACACACATAGGTTGGACTTGATGGACTTGTGTCTTTTTTCAACCTCACCTACTATGTAACTATGTAACTATGTACAGGTCTATAGAGACACAGTGCAGCTCAGGACCAAGCCTGCATGACAACCACCATAGCAAGTCACTTGCTGTGGGGGCACGAGGAAGATCTAGGCAGCTTTGCGTAAAGCCATTGTACAGAGCAGGCAAGCATGTTTGTCATTTAAAATAAAAATTATTTTACAATTACAAGGCAAGGACTGCATGAAAGATGATTAGTAGTATGGCCCTGACATTCTGCTCCGAAGTGAATTGGAAATTTGGTGATTCCTGGCCCCAACACATATTAAATGGTATTTCTGAACAACAATACAAAAGTACAAAAATGACATAAGTAGCATAGTAATCCATAGCAACTGTTCAGAAGCAGCTCACCTGATAGGACTACAATGATGGGGAGGGGGGAGCTAGAGAACTCTGCAGGCAGATGTGCTTGTATGCTTACATCTCAGGAGAATAGAGATTGAAACAGGATTTCTATCCTCCCTGAGAGCTGTCAGTGATTGGATATCTGCCTGTCACCACACATGAGACTGTCTCCCATTTCATTGCACATCTATAAGCTGCAAAACATATGAACTGAATGCATCACTTGTCCATACCTTGCCCCAGTCTGGCTTAAGCTCAACAGTTTTGGAGCCATCTTCCAGTGCTTTGGCATATTCTCTCTTTTTGGCATATGCTGCAGAGCGGTTGCTATAAAGCACATGGTTTTTGGGGTCTAGTTTGATGGCTTCAGTGTAGCATCGCACTGCTTCGTCCAAATCTCCAGCTGAAAGGGCCTTGTTGCCCTTTTCTTTCAACTCAGTAGCCTGAAAAACAATAAAGATGAAAGTACATTTTAGATAATGGGATCCAAAACAGCAATTTTACAGCAACTAACACGAGACCTCAAGATTTCACAATGCATGATTAGCTAAAGAGGCATAAAGAATAATGGCTTTAAAGTGCGCCAAGCATTACATTTTTTCATGTGAAGTTAATGCATGGCAAATAAGGTGTCACACTTCCAGGTATTTCGTACCCCACACAGAGATCACAGTATCCCCCAGATAATGCTTTCATTTGCTTTTCTCTCACCAGAAGGATGGAGCTCTTTTTTTTTTTTTTTTTTTTTTTTTTTTTTTTTTTTAGCAAGCTGACCATAAACTCTTAAATCTATACAGCATGGATGGACCAATCTTCTGCCCTGCCGGCAGCTGTCCAAATAATTGAACAGTGGCTGCATCTAATTGGATGCGGCCACTGTTATGGTGAATATTTTCCATCCACCTCCTTTTTTTAATAAAAAGCAGTCAGGCACAAGGGTGGCAATAGTGCCACCCACAGAGTTAATTATGGCTGGTTAATCAGGAACCTGCTTAAAGCTGAACTCAAACTTTCTTTTCACTAGAACTGAATGGAATGATCAGTCCCAGCATAGAACATACCTCTATACCATGTTGTCCTGTTGTCTGCAGATCCCCCCCCCCCGATAGTCGGGATTTAGTTGTGGCTTTGTGTCATGTGACACTCTGCATATCCTGCTGATAGACCCTGTCCCAGCCACTTCCTGCAGCAGCTAGTCTATAACACTCTGCAAATGACATAACTTCCTTCACAGCTCTGATGGTGGGTGGGACTAAATACATCCCAATTAGTATTCAATCCCACCTACAGGAAGAGTCCAAACCTCCCAAGTCCCACCTCACAGATCCCAGCATTAGTCAATAAGTAAACCCCTTCATACACAGCCTGTTCTGAAAGCCAGCTGTGCTGCTACTGGAAAGGATGGAATGGATCACAATTAGAATTAAATCCTGCCCAGTTAAATATGCCAACCAGTGTGAACAGGGAGAGCTCCACCCCTCAGATCCCGCCCTCCCAGAGCTCTGTTCTCTGTGAAGTGATTCATTTATATAGGACGGAAACACCCTTATAATAACCACCCATAGGCATTCCTCTGTAGTAGCCATGCTGCAAGACAGGAATGACACAGGAGGAGGTATGACATTTACACCTTTCACGTGAAGACCCAGAAACACCCAAAGTAACCCTAGGAACCGCCTACATCAACTCCTAGATCAGCTAAAAGCAACTCCCATAGCCCACCCTGAAGCTACAGAGGCTCAAAGGATCATGGGACATGTAGTATCAGGACTGGTAAAGGAAGGAAACAGGAATTTAGAGAACTTTGTTAATGCAGCCAGGAGAAGGAGTGACATCAGACACAGAAACCCGCTTTATACAGCTAAAAAGGAGGCAAGCTACACATAAACTGACAGCGGGGTTGTGATTACTTTACACGTACAACGCATCTGTTTTGGGGAGGAAAAGCTAAAGTTTTTCTTTAAATTCTCGCAGTGTAGAGCCAGCGTAAAGCCCAGGGTCCAAAGCCCTACGCTGGACATGACGCAGAGGGACAGTCCACCTCTGGTGCATGGGGAATGCTGTCTGAATGCCTTTATTCTGCCCTAGACATAACCAGCAGTTAGCCCCACTGCAAGAAGAAATTTGCAGATTTTCCAGCGTTGGGCTTTAAGATGCTGGCTCAGAGATGACACAATGTAAATGCTGGTGCCTGTGCAATTTTGAAGCAGGCTGGTCACATTATTACAGTCACTTGACTTGAGCTCAAGAACAGTTTTTTTTTTGTTTTTTGTTTTTTAAGGGGTGCAGCACATCTGATCTGACAAATCTTTATTGTTGCTGAGTATAGAGATTCATGAAGAATGTATTAATACAGACTTGTGTGAAGTAACTGAAAGTTCCAACACTAACTTTGTAGCAAGGTGAGTGGCTGCAGAAAGAGGCAGATCTGTGTCAGATCTTTGTGAACCATGCCAAAAACTATGCAGACACCAGGATTTACATGATTGGGTCATCTCGGAGGCACCATTGCAAGGAAGGAAGGGAAGGGAAGGGAAGGGAAGGGAAGGGAAGGGAAGGAAAGGAAAGGAAAGGAAGGGAAGGAAGTTATCAGGGGCAAACTGATCTGCCACTGTTGCCTTCCGGAAACCTCCCCTGAAAAATACAATGCAGCCATAAATAGATTGTATGCTTTCAGATAAAAGTATCTACAGGTGATCAGTATCACTGATATGCAACAAAGGATGGAAAAAAATAAATAAATAGGATACCCAGTTTTCTTCAAGAACTGGGAGGGCCACAGGTCTCTAATGTCCTGTATACACACACAATATATCACAACCCTTCTCTCCCTATGTTTGGAAACCTTTACCCAACTCCCTGCATTCTTCTAGAACACGGCCATAGTGCCACCCCCTTTATGACTCACTCCAGGCAGTGTGGGCTGAATCCAGAAAAATCCGTTTTTTACAATTTTCTTTCCTGACGTCAATTGTACAAATACTTATCTGCAGGGCAATTATAGAAAGGACAGACAGCACTATAATTTTTAATTGTCAGAAGCTAGCACAAAGTACATCTAAAAAAATAAATAAGCATCCTCATGGATTGAATGCAAGCAACTGCTATTTTACAAAAAGGATAAATCACTTTTTTTTAAGAAATTTACGGGGGAGACCTACAGGGACATATCAAATACTGAATCCAGAACCACTTTTTTGTGTTTGAACTAAGTGGGTTTTCTGTGCAGATCCCGTGCATAAGACCGCTTAATATTTTCAAAAGCTGAACCTGAGCTGAATGCTTGTTTAGTCTGCATGCATAAGGTGTACTACTTACTGCTTTAAGCGGGTGTTCCCTCAGTGTCATTATGCAGGCAAGGATATTACCTTTGCATTGTACATGGATAAAAAGAGTATGTATGCAACCATGGTTGTGAGTACCTTAGAGAAACTAACACTGAAAGTGCTTAGCAAAAAAAGGTTTTTATGCGCTCTCTGTGTTAAGGCAGAAGAAAATCAGCTTTCAAAAGCTGAACCTCCCCACACACACTGCCTGGTTCAGACCCCCCATAGCACAGACAGCATCCACACTCAAAAGGGAACAGAGGCCACACATATAGTGTAAAACTGCCAAATGATTTAATAATAAATATATAAAAATACAATGCAGACAAAACTAGAGTGCATGCATTCAGATAAAAATAGCTGCAGGAGACCCCAGCTACTCTCTCTTTATAGAATATTGACAATTCCAATCCCTAATTCATTATTTAAGTCACTACAATCAATATTAAATAAATACCTTTGGCAGGGGAAAAGAGCTAGGTGTGCCTTTAGCAGACTGATCAAACACAGAAAATCAGGGGGTATAGGCCATGTACATCTGCAAGATTACTACTTCGCTACAATCTGAGTGCAACTTCAACACTGGCTACTAAAAGACTCCAATACATAATGGAAGGAAATAGAACAACCTTAAATCCTTAGAGGGATGTTACGCAAGTTCCTTTTGACAACACACCTCAACAAATCACTAGATAAAAACCTAGCACCCCCCATTTTAGCATCGGTAAGAGCGTGGACTCACCTCCGCAGCTTTCAAAATTGGAGTGGCAAGGTGGCCCCTTTAAAATTTCCCATCTCCACAATATCCCAAATAATACCAAACATTAATGTATCTAGCTGGATAGCAAAAGGGATAATAAATCTAGATGATATTATGGAAGGCTCCTCACTGAAATCGTTCACAACACTTCATCAGGCATTCCGACTTCCCCACAAAAATAGCTCACTTAGTAAAGAAGCACCCTAACTTAGTTACAAAATTACCTGAAATAACCCAAGTCTATCAAACAACCCCGAGTAAACACAAAGGTATATCACATATATTCAGGCCTACAAGAAAACAACATCTGTATGAAATCTACATCTATGTTGGCATGGGAACAGAGTACACTACTCAACATTGGGAAAGCACACTACGCCTTGTATATATGTCCACAAAAAGCACCAACTTATGGGAAATGCAAAAAATAAATAAATAAAAATCCCTTAGATCAGGCATGTACAAAGTCCGGCCCATTTGCGGCCCGCGTTCCGGTTTGATGTGGCCCCCACTTGGAATTTACATATACATCCATCTGTGGCCCCCCAAGCTCGAGCGTGTTATTTTTTTTTTTGCTGTGAATATATCTTCTTTAGCTGAACAAATCCCAGAGCGCCACGCTCATTGTTAGGATGAGCCGGGGGTGTGTGGCTGGGTGTGTTCAGAAGTCAATGTGCCAGAGCCGCTATGAAGCTGACAGAGGGCAGAGCCAATCACAAGCACTGTGATTATTCCCGATCTCTGCATCTGCAGTCCGCAGATCGAGGAAATGTCACAGTGCCTGTGATTGGCAGTGGCGCTGCGCGCTGTCAGCTTTCTTCCTTGCAGGCTCGGGCACATCGACTTTTAACAATGAGTGCGGCGCTCGGGGATTTGTTCAGCTAAAGAAGATAGATATATTCACAGCAAAAAAACAAAACAAAACAAAACATGCTCAAGCTTGGGGGCCACAGATGGATATACTGGGGGGGGGGGGGGGGGGCACAGATGGATATATGTAAATTCCAAGTGGGGGCCACATCAAACCGGAATGCGGTTCCTTTCAGTCAGTGAGATGCACTGGTGATTAGGCTGGCTAAAGAAAAGATTATTATTTAAAAAAAAAAAAAAAACGCTCAAGCTCATCCTTACCCTGGGAGGTGCTTGGGGATTTGTCAGAGGCTAGAGAAGAGATATATACAATTTTTTTTTTTTTTTTTTTTAAACATGACACGCCTGAGCTCATTGTTACCCTGAGAAGAGAAGATATATATATTATATATCATCATATATTGTCATCAATGTTACAAAATGAATAGTATTCCATTTGCAATAAACTTTGCATAAAATATTTCATTTGCATTTATTTTAATGGTTCAAAAAAAGTAAGGCAAAATGGTCGGCCCTCACGCATGTTCACTTCATGAAATCTGGCCCCCTTTGAAAAAAGTTTGGACACCCCTGCCTTAGATGGTACCTGACACCGCACTGCATAGCTAAAATGTACTGGGATACTACCTCATGCTGTTGGAGAAACAGGTACTTTAATTCACATCTTATGGCACTGCCCCAAGATAAGATCACTGTGGTTTCAGGTTGAAGGAATGATAGCAGGTATCACAGGCACACTCCAACCTGCATCTCCAGGAATGGTGATACTATCCCTAGACATACATTCCATACTTCCACCCTATAGAACTGTAGTATCACATGTTTTATTGGCCACTAGGTTGACTATTCTCCAACATTGGAGGGAAATAGCGGTCCCTCCGGCCTCGGAAGTAGTACAAACTATCCACACCCGTGGCGCCTATGAGGTTTTACACTCATTATCCACAGGGAACTATGAAATAGTTCAAACAATGGACCCCTTGGAGAGATTGGTATAATTGTAGAACACAAGATAGGTGGAGGGTGGAAAGTAATTGGTAGAGTTCACAAACGGAAAGAATGGACGTTGCTGTGACTGTTTACGTTTTTAAATTTTTTCTTTTCATGGTTGTTTGTTTTCTGTTTTATATTATATACTATCAGTTGCTTACCAAATTGGGTAACAGTGGTCCTTACAATCAAGATATCAGCTAGGATGATAGATAATTAAAGAGGAAGTAAACCCTAATGGGATTGCCTGTCTTTTTGCAAATATCTCCTAAACTGTGTAGGTTAAAGGAGATCTTTCTTGGACCTACAGGCAAGCCTTAATCTAGGCCAGTGGTACTCAACTCCAGTCCTCGGGACCCTCCAACAGGCCAGATTTTAAGTATTACCTTGGGGAGATGCAGACTAGAATACTGCAATCACTGAGCAGCAAGTGATATCACCTGTGATGTATTTCAGCTATCTTGCAAACCTGGCCTGTTGGTGGGTCCTGAGGACTGGAGTTGAGAACCCCTGATCTAGGCTTACCTGTAGGTAAAAGTGGTCTGTAAGGGTTTACAACCACTTTAATATAGGAGATATCAATCACAACAAAGTGGTATGTCCATGGCAATGATTTAGAGCAGTGGTCATCAACCCTGTCCTCAGGGCCCGCTAACAGGCCAGGTTTGCAAGATAACTGAAATACATATCATTTTCTGCTCAGTGATTGCAGTATTCTAGTCTGCATCTCCCCAAGGTAATACATAAAACCTGGCCTGTTAGTGGGCCCTGAGGACAGGGTTGATGACCACTGATTTAGAGTGATCGCAGGTGGATGTCCACAGAACTCTTGTGATAAACACACAACCTTATTATTACCTCCAAAGTATAAAGTGGTAATGTTGATACTACTATGAGTACGAATGCACATTACTCAGCGTATACATCGAGTATAAGCGACTGAAGAATGTTGACAACTACAGACACATTGTTGTTATTTACTGTATGTTGATTTTTTTATTTTTTTTTTATTTCATTGTCTTGACAAGTAAACTTAATAAAAATTATTGAAATTAAAAAAATAGCCGCAGGAGATCAGTGTAGCACTGATCTGCAACAAAGGATGGAAAAAGAAAAAAGGAAAAAAAAAAAAAAAAAAAAAAAAAAAAAAGGAAGGAAGAAAGAAAAGCGGCAATCATTTTTGATACACACTGCTTTAGCAAACAAAATGTAAATAAGAGTTTACATTCAATTTAACAGTGAAAAAATAAAAATGAAACAAAAATATGATACCCAGATTCCTTCAAGAACTGGAGGGCCGCAGGTCTCTAATGTCCTGTATACACACACTATATATTACAACCCTTCTCTCCCTATGTTTGGAAATCTTCTATACAAAAATCATAACATCTTAGAGGTAAAAGCAGTCACAGCATGTAAGTAGTAGTGGCTCTCCAGCATCCACCCGGTGGGCGCGATGACGTTGCGGGTCTAGCTCTACCGAACATGTTTCGACTTCAAAATCATCATCAGGGGAACAGGAGCGCCTCTGTTCCCCTCTACAAGTGTGGACGCTGTCTGGTCTAACCTTGGAGGCATTGAAGTCTGAATCTGGCAAATAGCTTTAACCATGGATGGATGGATGCCTAGGGGCTTGCTAATGAACATAGATGTTTATTCAATCTCGGTTATGGGGATCCTGTTCATTTGGTCGGCCTTACGAGAGATCTACATGGAATTGGTGGATGGTCGAGTGTTCCACTCCATTTTTTAAACTTTCTCATTACAGAAGTCTGAACACATTTTTATACAACTTTGTTTTTGTAGATTTTATTTATGTTGATGCACACCTATTATATGTATATACAGCAGGATGCATTTGATTTAAAATCAAGTCTATTTGAATCACTAGTAAAAAAAAGGCTTGATTTAAAGCAACTCAAATTAAATCATAATTTTTAAAGAGCAACTGTCAGCTCTGTCCCACAGCAGCTCCTCCGACTCGCTGTTGACTCACCAACAGCCCCCTTCACTTTAATGGGACGACTGGTGAGGCGGCAGTGACACAAGGTGAGGGACGTGGCAACTGCTGGTGAGTGGATACCCGCTAACAGGCACTGCCATGATGAATCTGAAATGACAGGTGCTCTTTAAATGTAAGGACTCATTCCTGCTGGTAGTTAGAATCTTTAAATATTTGCAAATAAAATAAAGACTATTTAGAATAATAAGCCATCAGGTTAGTAAATATTCCCAAACAGTCTCTTATGGCCTGCTACCATTTTGCTCCTCAAGGTATGTACAGAAAGATCACAAGGTTTGTAAGTGGCTTAGAAGGTTTCACTTTCTTACTGCTTGCCCTTCCTCCTCACTTAGAGCCTGGTACAGATGCAGTTCTCTTCAAACAATCATAGTTTGTAGTGTACATATATATATATATATATAAAACCGCACTGCAAGGGTAGATTTTGTCCAATTCTCAGCTTTAACATGCCAAGTGTAGATTTGCAGAGGTCAGTTTAGGCTTAGTGGGGTGGGATCAATTTATGTTTTCAAGCCAATTAAGACCTGGAAGAAGTTTAGAGTCAGGATAGAATTAGTGTCCAAGCACACCACGGTGACGCCCCTTTCGTTGCTGGAATATGTGAATGGTCCCCAATGCACTTTAACTACCTCCCACCCGCCATATAGACAAATGACGGCGGGATGCTTTGTTGTTCTGTGTCATGTGACATCCCCCCCCCAGTCTCTGCGCACAGCAATCGTGGGCGCGCTGTGTTACTGGGACATGGAGTGACCCCGATATCAGAAAAGAATCAATGACCTGGGTCTTTGCCCCATGTGATCAGCTGTGTTCAATGACAGCTGATCACATGTAAACAAGGAAATGCCGGTGATCAGCTCTCCTCACCTCACACTGGCAGAGTGTGAGGCAGAAAACGCACAATATTTTGCCACATTTTTACCACGATCCCACTGTGCTTAGGGTGCGTTTTTCATAGGTCATGTGATTGAAGAAAAAAAAAGTAACAGGTGCGTTATTGATGCGTTTTCACTGCAATTCCAACAGGGAGGTCGGTTTGTTTTTTTAACTGACCAAAAATGCAGCAAGATTTTTAACACCACAGTGGAAGCACAACAGACCAGTGTGAAGACATACATACAATTTAAAGGGAAGCATTTTTCTAGAGCTTTTCTTGCGCTAAAGGTGCCAATAATGGCCGACAAATTTATATTAATTCAAATTCATGATGTTAAAAAGTCGACCATATATTTTTTTTTTGTGTCATTTTCGGTTTTTCCTCTATTAAAAAAAAAATAAAGGTCCACATCCTGTTCACAATCAGGGGGAATTAACAAAGAGTGGTGCAGGTTTTATAGAGCAGATTACATTTGCAAATACCTTTGTAATGCTTTGTACCAGAATAAACACTTTCAGGACTCATTCACACTATGAGGTGCATCTGAGCGCGCGTACTTTTTTTGCACGTTGCATTTAAAGCAGCCCATTAAATTTCAAGAGGCAATCCTATGTGCATGAAAAACATGCAAAAAAGATGCAGGTACCATTTTCTAAATTGCAGATGTAAACGCCTGAAGAAAAATATAGAATATATACTTTGTCTCACAAAAGTGAGTACACGCCTCACAATTTTTGTAAATATTTTATTATATCTTTTCCATGTGACAACGCTAAAGAAATTACACTTTGCTAGTTACTACAATGTAAAGTAGTGAGTGTACAGCTTGTATAACAGTGTAAATTTGTTGTCCCCTCAAAATAACTCAACACACACCCATTAATGTCTAAACTGCTGGCAACAAAAGTGAGTACACCCCTAAGTGAAAATGTCCAAATTGGGCCCCAAGTGTCAATATTGTGTGGCCACCATTATTTTCCAGCACTGTCTTAGCCCAGTTGGGCATGGAGTTCACCAGAGTTTCACAGGTTGCCATTGGAGTCCTCTTCCACTCCTCCATGACGACATATTGGAACTGGTAGATGTTAGAGACTTTGCGCTCCTCCACCTTCTGTTTGAGGATGCCCCATAGATGCTCAATAGGGTTTAGATATTTTGGAGACATGCTTGGCCAGTCCATCACCTTTACCCTCAGCTTCTTTAGCAAGGCAGTGGTCATCTTGGAGGTGTTTGGGGTCGTAATGTTGGAACACTGACCTGTGGCCCAGCCTCTGAAGGGAGGGGGATCATGCTCGGCTTCAGAATGTCATATTAAGGGGGGGGTATGATCAACATGTAGTGAATTTGGTGTTCAGTTATTCACTTTATGGTCAACACAGAGGACAAGGGGGCACCCTTAACGCCTAGAGGAAAAGAGATTTCATCTTCAAATACGGAAAGGTTTCTTCACAGGGAGAGCTGTGAAAATGTGGAATAGACTCCCTCCAGACGTGGCTTTGGCCAGCTCAGTAGATTGTTTTAAGAAAGGCCTGGATTCTTTCCCAAGTGCACACAATATAACTGGGTACTAACATTTATAGGTAAAGTTGATCAAGGGAAAAATCTGATTGCCTCTTGGGGGTCAGGAATTTTTTTCCCTGCTGTAGCAAATTGGATCATGCTTTGCTGGGGTTTTTTCGCCTTCCTCTGGATCAACTGTGGGTATAGGTTTGGGTGTATGGGATTGTTTGATATTAATTTTTATTTATTTTTATGGTTGAACTAGATAGATAGATAGACTTGTGTCTTTTTTCCACTATGTAACTATGTCACAGTACATGTTGACATTCATAGTTCCTCCATGAACTGTAGCTCCCCAGTGCCGGCAGCACTCATGCAGCCCCAGACCATGACACTCCCACCACCATGCTTGACTGTAGGCAAGACACACTTGTCTTTGTACTCCTCACCTGGTTTCCACCACAAACGCTTGACACCATCTGAACCAAATAAGTTTATCTTGGTCTCATCAGACCACAGGCCATGGTTCCAGTAATCCATGTCCTTTTTCTGCTTGTCTTCAGCAAACTTTGCTGGCTTTCTTGTGCATCATCTTTAGAAGAGGCTTCCTTCTGGGATGACAGCCATGCAGACCAATTTGATGCAGTGTGCAGCGTATGGTCTGAGCACTAACAGGCTGGGCCCCCACCCCTTCAACCTCTGCAACAATGCTGGCAGCACTCATACGTCCATTTCCCAAAGACAACCTCTGGAGTTGTCGCTGAGCATGTGCACTCAACTTTTTTGGTCGACCATGGCGAGGTCTGTTCTGAGTGGAACATGTCCTGTTAAATCCCTGTATGGTCTTGGACACTGTGCTGCATCTCAGTTTCAGGGTCTTGGCAATCTTCTTATAGCCTAGGCCATCTTTATGTAGAGCCACAATTTTTTTTCAGACCCTCAGAGTTCTTTGCCATGTGGTGCCATGTTGAACTTCCAGTGACCAGTATGAGAGAGTGAGAACGATAACACCAAATTTAAAACACATGTGAAAAAGATGCGGCGCCCCACACTAACCTCTGCAGCCTAAAGTGAATACGCTGTACACAGACAATTACGAATCTCCTTAAGAAGCTATATACTTTAGCGAAACAGGTCGACAAATACGTTTTTGTACATGCCACAGACTTAGCTGCCTTTACAGATGCCGTTATAGGTTCCTGGGAGACCTCATCATTCCCTGTGCTTGGTGAGACCACCCATGGTGGTCACCTGCAGCTGGGAAGGAGCCTCTATACTCACTCGGGTGTGCTACTATCTTGGAATTAGGATCTGGTTTCATACACCTACCTTTTGGATTATCATCTTCACCCCTTCTACGGACTTTTTTTATATGGATTTTTTGTTTTTGCACTGATTTTAACCGGGACAGGACTTTTTATATATCTTTATTTTCATTTTTATTTTTTTTTTTTTATTTCTGGTGTTCATGATTTGTTTTGAATTATTTTTTCAACAATTGATTCTTGTATCTGATTTTGCCTATTTATTATGGTTTATCACTTATAAAATAAATTAAATTATTAATATAATTTCATTTATTTTATATCTTATCTTATTTTGTGTGGTATCTGCCTTAGTCTTTCTTGATGAAAGTTTTTTCACCTATACTTTTTTCTAGTTTGATTTTATTATTAATTTTTGTGCGGTATTCCCCTTATGAGAGTTTTTTCACCATTACCTTGCTTTGACTTGATTTCACGTTCATTAATTTCTTCATGATTTTAGCGCCGCATCTTTTTCACATTTGTACTAGGGTTTTTGTATTAGACTTTTTGGTGCTGGCTGCTTCATTTTTTTTTCAATATTATTTCACTCTATATTTAGTTCGAGCTCAGCGTTAACCCTCTGTTTTTTTTGAACACCAAATTTAAACACGCCTGAGACCTTGTAACACATGACACCGGGGAGGGAAAATGGCTAATTGGGCCCAATTTGGACATTTTCACTTAGGGGTGTACTCACTTTTGTTGCCAGCGGTTTAGACATTAATGGCTGTGTGTTGAGTTATTTTGAGGGGACAGCAAATTTACACTGTTATACAAGCTATACACTCACTACTTTACATTTTAGCGAAGTGTCATTTCTTCAGTGTGTATACATATGCATTTTATTGGAGATCGTGGGTGTAATACCACGGCCCTGTCTGTGTAGCTGTCTGCCCATACAGGCAGGCAGTTACATCCTAACAGGAAGCTCAATAAGCTACCTAGAGCACTGAGAGTCCTGATAGTTAATCGAGAACTACAACCAGAGTGCCGCAAAGGCTGTCAGGACTTGTAGTTTTCACATTCACATTGAACGAATGACGCAGCTGGGCGAGAAGATCCCCCACCCGCTGTCAAAACAGGGACTTCGGGAGGGGGGGGGGGGGGGCATGTGGAGGTCGGTGTATTTGTAACATGTTACACCCTGAACATGGCTGTAAAATGTTACAAAAAGGATAAGGATATAGAGATATAGATAGAGTTTTCCCACAACTGGACAGGTTATTACCCCTGCAGAAAGTGTCTGATCTGCCATCACAACTCCTGTGGTCGTAGAGCAACCAAGGAATTTAGCTCTAAGGTAACTGGGCGATCTTATACCATCAAGCATTTTTGTACTTGTGCCACAACCCATGTGGTATATTTACTAACTTGCCCTTGCGGGAAGCAATATGTCGGTAGAACTATACGAACACTTACGGCTAGAGTTACTGAACATATCAATCTAATAAAACTTGGTAGTACTAAACATACAGTTCCTCGCCACTATCGACAACACCATGCACGTGACCCTACAGGGACTCAATTTCTTATTATTGACAGATACATTGCCCCATGGAGGGGTGGAGCTAGGACGAGAGGGGTATCCAGATTAGAAACCTTCTGGATCTATGAATTACAGACCCACCATCCACAGGGAATGAACATAGAGTGGGACATTAACTCTTTTTTAAAATAGAGCCTAATTGCCTACTTTTGCTCTGAGAACACCTGGAAGCCCCCCCCTCCCCATACAAATTTTTCAACATATAAATTTATTTTATCATTTATTTGTGTATATGGGCTATTTCTAACCCACTCTATTGTTGTCAACAATGTTAGTTTTAAGTTTTTCATTTAACTCTTGGAGTAGGGTCTTTTTCTCCATAAGAGTCTTCGACTGGGAGAAGAGACTCCTCTCCCATTCGAAGCCTCTTAAGGAGAAACGCCGCGTCGGACGGAGCCACGGGACCTGACGTCACCACACCAGCTGGCTAGCTTCATCGCGGCTTAGCTGCCTGTTTCGATCTGAACTTTCTGCTTTACTCTTGATGTCAGCTACCCATCGTTTTTATAATTAAAAAGTTTTTACCTACTACACTATGGAGGACCCTCTGTTTGATTTCTCCCTACATATAACGAGTAATGCTACAGAGGCATAGCTCATTACACGGATATCACAGCGCTCAAGAGGGACCTGAGGCGGATCCAAGTCTGCATATGAAATCAGCAGTTCCTGACTACAAAATCCGGCCTCTGAGCTCTGAAGACCCCCGTAATAGGGGTCCAGCATATCTGGTAAGCGGGTCCCCCCTTCTTTTTATCCAGCTTGTTCAAAACTAAAGGAGATGAAATTCCGTAATCTGAAGGAAGGACTGTTTATATAGAAATATACACTGTTTAATTTTACAGGACTTCTCTTAATATTCACTTTTCAGGATTGCACAATATTGGAATAATTTATTCACACTCAATATTATGAGCTTTAGGTTGAAGGTTTATTTTTAACCATTGTGTTTTTTGACATTAGTAGCGCACCTGAATTTATTTTTACATATTGTATGACTGACATCACCAAACCAAGCTTCGTTTTCATTACAAGGAAGTGTTGGTTCGACATAAGGACATTTTGTAATTGCAGGGCTGGGCGCTGTACTTTATGCGCCTTTTATTTTATGCCATGTACATCATATACTATGGAGAAACACACATAATGTTGACCTGAAATATCTAGGTATCCATTTCCTTCCGGGATCGCGATACAGGAACCGGAAGTGAAGTCATGTGGAGCCATTTCCGGCGTTTAGCAGGTTCTAGGGTCATTTTCACTTTATAAGAGATGCTGTTGCAGGGGGTCCACACCCCAGATGATGACCGTGGAGTCAAAACGCATCAGCTGGACCTCCTGTTTGAATCGCTCTTTGTTATATACATGTTTTTTTCTACTCTTCCAAATGTGAGTGTTTTATTCTATTTATAATAAATTGCCTTTTTTAATACGGTATCACGCTATGTTAGCCCATCTTTTCATGATATATATCCCTCCTTGCTTTTACCTTCCACCCTCCTCACGATCATTGGAGCCTTCAAGTCACTATTCAGTGACATTCCAAGGTCGATTGATTCAGATCTAGGACCAGTTGTTTCCAACAGATGTGTTCAACCTAATAAGCTCTGCAGACTTGGGTGGTGTAAGCCCCGCCAAGTCAATAAGATCCGTTAACGGTGGTGGTACTTCTGTTTTTCCCTTCACAGTTCATACCGGTGATTGGAATCCCCCATATGTCTAACGGGACAGCACATCTATTTGGATTTTTTTGGACTTTATAATTCACCATTTTCGTTTTTTGGACTTTGTTTATTGTGCAGTTATTATAGCACATTATGACAGTGGCAAAGTGGTTTCAATACCCTGACAGGGCGTCATATGATGTCCTCAGGATGTTAAGCTGCTGCTCGCCCCCGGGGGCGCGCATTGCAGCGACTGTTGTTGCGGTGTGTCAGCTTGACACACCGCAACTACGATCTTGGTAAAGAGTCTCCATCAGAGAGCCATGTCCAATGACGGCTGATCACGATGTAATCACTCACATCTGTCAGATGCGACTAGAGGAGAGACGATCGGCTGCTCCTCTGACAGGGGTGGGGTGTCTGTACTGATCGCTTATCTGCACAGGCCCCCCCCCCCCCCCCAGGATGCCCACACTGGACCACCAGGGACGCCACTAGGACCACCAGTGATATCACCACAAGGTATGCCAATCAGTGCCCACAATGGGCATCACTGGTTGGCATCCATTAGTACCATACATAACAGTACATCAGTGCCACCTATCAGTGCCCATCAGTGAAGGAGAAAACTTATTTACAAAGTTTTGTAACTGAAACAAAAAAACAAACATTTTTTTTTCAAACTTTTCGGTCTTTTTTTATTTGTTTAGCAGAAAATAAAAATCCCAGAGGTGGGAACAAAATGATAAAAATTTGTTTGGGTACAGTGTTGGATGACCGCGCAATTGTCATTCAAAGTGCGACAGCACTGAAAGCTGAAAATTGGTCTGGGCAGGAAGGTGTATAAGTGCCCTGTATTGAAGTGGTTAAAATGGATGTAAACAGAACAGAACTAAAGGGAAGTGAAATGTGAATCGGACGTAGATTGATGTAAACCGAACTGAAGACGATAGATAGATAGATAGATAGATAGATAGATAGATAGATAGATAGAGATAGATAGATAGATGTTAAAAAAAAAAAAAAAAAAAAAAAAAAAAAAAAAAAAAGTGGCAAACCTTCCTTTTACAATCAAAACAAACATGCCTATACTTATCTGCTCTGTGCAATGGTTTTGCACAGAGCAGCCTCGATCCTCCTCTTCTGGGGTCCCCCACTGCCGCTCCAGTCCCCTCTTCATCAAGTGGCTTACTGTGGGGGCACCTGTGTGGGCTCGCTCCCGAGTCCCGCGTCACAGGATTTGATTGGCTCCTGCTGCTATCCATCTGTCCAATGAGGAGAGAGACAGCCGCTGTAGCCACTGCACATCGCTGGATCAGACTCAGGTGAGAAAAAAAAAAAAAAAAAAAAAAAAAAAAAAAAGGGGGGGGGTTTCACCTTAATGCATTAAGATGAAAAACCTTAAGGCCCCTTTTACATGGGCTTTCCGATCAGGTCCGCCAATCAGTTTTTCAGGTAGACCTGTTTAGACTCTCCAGTCTCTTCTGTGGAGCGGCGAATGTCAGCGGACACGTTTGCCGACACCCGTCGCCATCTGATCCAATCTGCCAAAAAAATGGATGGATGGCGGTCCTATTTTCCATCCATCCGATGGATTGGATGGAAACAGACAGGCGGTTCATTTCCATTCGAATGACCATTAGAGAGCGGGCGTGGGGCTGTATCCATGTCCGTTCTGCATAGCGGAGCGGACATAGTTCTGTCATCCGCCTGCTCAGCAGGGATCAGCAGACAGATCACCTGTTGAGCAAGCGGATTCCACTTAGCAGAGGTGCCTAGGTAAAAGGGGCCTTAGGCTTTAGAATGACTGATGTAAACCAAATTTGCTTTTTGTGACTGAATGGATGATGCGCATGTAAAACAGGGCTTTACACATGTTTTTGATATGTTCTGGTGCATTTTTTTTTTATAGAGGTCGACCGATATTTGGCCTTTAATAAAATCGGCATTAGCCGATTATTATGCAAATTAGGTCGATTTACACTGACTGCACCGTGCCCCGCTGACCCACAAGTGTTCCTCCTCCATTCCCTACAGTCCATTGGCAGAGCGGCACTTGACACTTGCCAGAGCCGCCAAGTATGTGAAACTGACACATGTAACTGAATGCAGAGAGAGACCAGCTGCCAACATTGAGCGTTGATGTCGGGGGTGGGCGGGACCCAGCAACTACCAAACACCAGCCAATGGGATGGGATCTGGGCGGGCCACTACGTGTATGTGGCTCCGCCCCCTTTCCTAAGTAGCCCAATCATTGGCTGGTGTTTGATAGCTGCTGGGTCACGCCCACCCCCGACATCAACGCTGAATGTTGACAGCTGGTCTCTCTGCAGTTACATATATGTCAGTTTTACTACATCGGCTCAGTGTGAAACCTGCCAGTGCCAACCAATGCCATCTGTACTGAGGACATCAAGTGTGGGTAGAGTGACAGGAGCAAGCAGGGGGGAGAGTTTATGAGATGGAGGGAAAAAAAAAAAAAAAAAAAAAAACGGCCCAAAATATCGGCATCATATCAGCCGCCCCGATTTCTAAATATCGGCATCGGCCAGAGAAAAACCCATATCGGTCCACCTCCATTCCCCACCCTCTCTTTTTCCTTCATCTCAATTTAGGACATGTGCCTTCCGGTAGGTTTTCATGCGTTTTGTTGCATTCCATACAGAAAAAAAAAAAAAAAATGCAACATGTTCTACTTTTGTTAACAGCGCAGGAATGCACTGTACTAGTGTGATCTGGGGCCATTGGAATCCACGATAAACCGTGTCCATGCGTTATAGATGATAAGGATAAAAAAGTGTAGCGCTATATTGTGCATAAAGAAGGTGTGTCACGTATAACACCTATGTGCATATCAAACGTTAGGATCTGTTAAACCCAACATGTGAACTTACTAGTGATGACCTCTATAGAAATAGAGTGATATAAATAGTGATTTCAACGTGTAATGCGAACGTTAGGTTCTGTTAAACCCAACAGGTGAACCTATTAGTAGTGACCTGTTTAAAAAATAAAATTAAATGGAAAAATATATCTGTTGGTATCAACATATAATGAAAAAAACCTATGAATCGTGTGCACACAATCAATATAATCATCAACCATCAAATCCAAAGCCCAAATGTGTATATTACAACATGGCATAAGGTGGGGATAAATGGCAAGTCCCTGGGATATTAAACAGTTCATTCAATTTTGTAAAGGAATCCTGGGTAGGTGCAGGTATCACAACAACATCTATTCCTATCTTCAAATAGGCTTTTCCAACTCTTGACCAGGCAAAGAAAATGATGTAAAATGCCCTTACCAGACGCGGTGGACTCACAGGCCGTTGGCGGTGAGTCGTATGAGCTTGCACCGTTTAAGTACGGTAGGGTAACAGTTGTCCTTGGTCTCTGGCAAGAGGGTCTTGGAAAGGTTCCCAATCCAGAGCGATGTCCCGGATTCCTCCTCCAGCGAGCATTCGTATCTCATGTAATCAGGAAAAATGGATAAGGAGAAAAAAGGCTCCACATAGTGTGAATTCCGAATTGCCAGGAAATTTTATTATATCAAAAAAGAAATTTCCAGTAAAAGACATCAACTGGGGTCTTACCCCAGTTGATGTCTTTTGAAGACGAAACGCGTCGGGTGTATGACGCCATTTTATCATCTGTTACTGCGCTAAATGTACCTCTGTCATTTTTAGGAACTTTGTTTTTACCTAAAAACTTTTACTGGAAATTTCTTTTTTGATATAATAAAATTTCCTGGCAATTCGGAATTCACACTATGTGGAGCCTTTTTTCTCCTTATCCATTTTTCCTGATTACATGAGATACGAATGCTCGCTGGAGGAGGAATCCGGGACATCGCTCTGGATTGGGAACCTTTCCAAGACCCTCTTGCCAGAGACCAAGGACAACTGTTACCCTACCGTACTTAAACGGTGCAAGCTCATACGACTCACCGCCAACGGCCTGTGAGTCCACCGCGTCTGGTAAGGGCATTTTACATCATTTTCTTTGCCTGGTCAAGAGTTGGAAAAGCCTATTTGAAGATAGGAATAGATGTTATTGTGATACCTGCACCTACCCAGGATTCCTTTACAAAATTGAATGAACTGTTTAATATCCCCGGGACTTGCCATTTATCCCCACCTTATGCCATGTTGTAATATACACATTTGGGCTTTGGATTTGATGGTTGATGATTATATTGATTGTGTGCACACGATGCATAGGTTTTTTTCATTATATGTTGATACCAACAGATATATTTTTCCATTTAATTTTAATTTTTTAAACAGGTCACTACTAATAGGTTCACCTGTTGGGTTTAACAGAACCTAACGTTCGCATTACACGTTGAAATCACTATTTATATCACTCTATTTCTATAGAGGTCATCACTAGTAAGTTCACATGTTGGGTTTAACAGATCCTAACGTTTGATATGCACATAGGTGTTATACGTGACACACCTTCTTTATGCACAATATAGCGCTACACTTTATCCTTATCATCTAAACACAATTAGTCTAATTGTTAGTGTTGGCGGCTTGATTTTGTTTGGTTGGCGCAGCAGTTTCTTCCTGATTTTACATGCGTTATAGATGCAGAATAAAAACGCACTGGACTGCATCTGGTGTGAACCAGCCCTAAAAGATTGTACAATCACACTGTATTGGGTATGGTAAGCATCATGCCGACAATACAATCTGCTTTAGACCCATCAATAGCTATAACGGCCTGTGCAACTGGAAACTGGTTGGGTTCTGAATGCGGAACTTTACTCAAAACTTCGATAAAAAATAATGTTCTTTATCAAGGAACATACATTCCACATTATACTACCAAAATTAGCGTGTGCCAGAAGATTGCCTGTCTAATCTAAGAGCACAGTGCGACTCTCGCATGCGCGCCCGGCCGTGAAGCCACAAGCTGTCACGGCCGGGTGCCCACAGATTCAATGGAGGCACCACAAGGAGGGGGCAGAGAGGAGCGGGGTGTCACGTTACATTCGGCTACCCATCACATTTTGCTACCCGCTGGACTGCGCATGCCCAATGCCGCCATATGCTTTCCAACACTGTTGTAAGACCACTTTGTCACAGGGCCGCTCGCTACGCTTCGCTTGGCATAATTATAATCTAACTCTATGTCCACTTGGATGGTGGGGCTTGAACCTGGACTCAGGGGTGTGGCCACAAAATTTTGCGCAAGCGCAGATCGCCACAGTGTTGTAGCGTATATGGCTGCATCGCGCATGCGCACTGCAGCGGGTAGCCAAATGTGATGGGTCGCCATATGTGACGCTACACCGGCTCCGAGCAGCCGCATCGCTGGACACTGGGACAGGTAAGTGGCTGTTTATTAAAAGTCAGCAGCTACACTTTTTGTAGCTGCTGACTTTTAATAAACAAAAAAAAAAAAAAAAAACCTGGAACTCCGCTTTAAATACCACCCAAAAAAAGTTCTATTTCTGTGATAAAAAAAAAAAAAGATAAAAAATGTCATATTGGTACAGTGTTTTGCATGACCGCACAATTGTCATTCAAAGTGTGACAGCGCTGAAAAATGGCCTGGGCAGGAAGGGGGTAAAAATGTCCAGTAGGCAAGTGGTTAAACGGTACTAGGACTTTTTTAATGTCTTACGTAGCTATACCTGCAAAGGGGCCAGCCTGAAGTGATCGATCAGGACTTACCCCCCGTTCACACTGGGGCCACGCTTAACCCCAAAGAGAAGGTTAAGGGCCCTTTCACACGTGTGGACCATTCAGATCCTCCTGTCAGTTTTTTCAGCGGACCTGAACGGTCGCTCCACACATCTCTATGGAGCGACGGATGTCAGCCGTCATCCGATCCGCAAAATCCAGACGGATGGAAACCCTATTTTCTGTCCGTCTGGTGGATTGGATGAAAACGAACAGGTGGTCCGTTTTCATCCAATCCCCCCTGTCTAAGACAGGTATCTGCACCCACTTCCGGGAATAGACTCCCATGGGAGTCACGCCCCCTCCCGCACTCCCCTGCTGTCTCCTGGGAAAGACACAGGTCCAGGAGATAGCGGGGACCATTGAGAAAGCGCAGGGCGACTCACGCATGCGCAGTAGGGAATCGGGAAGTGAAGATGGCGGCGGCAGCACCCGAGGATCGAGGGACGGTTCGGTCTCGGGTGCCGACATCGCTGGACCCCGGGACAGGTGAGTGACCTTATTTTAAAAGTCAGCAGCTGCAGTATTTGCAGCTGCTGACATCTAAAAAAAAAAAAAAAGTTTTCACGGGACTCCCGCTTTAAAGGATCACTAAAGTAGATTATTTTTTTAAAAATAACAAACATGTTATACTTACCTCCACTGTGCAGCTCGTTTTGCACAGAGTGGCCCCGAACCTGGTCTTCTGGGGTCCCTTGGCGGCTGTCTCGGCTCCTCCCCCCGCAAGGACTCAACACTTTCATGTGCGCTCCCTCGCATGGTGTTGAGTACTTGCGGGCGCGCTCCCGATACAGCCGGCGGCCAAAGCCACTCACTGCATCACTCGGCCCCGCCTCCGGCGCGCCTTGAGCTGTTGTGATTGACAGCAGCTCGAGCCAATGGCTGCGCTGCTTTCAATCCATCCACTGTGACCAATCAACGGCCAAGCTGAGCGGCTAAGAGGATGTCAGGAGCGAGCGCGGGACTTTCGAGGGGTCAGGTAAGTAAAACGGGGGGGGGGGGGGGGGGGGCGGGCGGTATTGTGGAATGTTTTTTCACCTTAATGCATAGAATGCATTAAGGTGAAAAAACTTTTACCTTTACAACCCCTTTAAAGTATAACTAAAGGCAAAACTTTATTTTTGGATAGAGTGGAGAGGGATTAGAACCCCTGTCAGTGCTTCCATAAAGGTGATTCTCCCTCTCTATTTGTCCTGTTTACTATTAAAAGTGATAGTAAAAAAGTGCCCCCAGAAAAGTAATAGAGGAGAAATCTTCCAATGGGGACACTAGTTCTGGTGACCTGGGGGGGATTCCCTAGGAATTCCCTTTCACTTCCTGGTTGGCTATGGGACAGGAAGTGAAGGGAAATCTGACAGGGGTTAGAACCCTCCCTCTATCCAAAATTAGATAAAAGAAGAAGTTTTGCCTATAGTTCTACTTGAATTTTCTAACTAAAGTTCCACTTTAAGGTTTGTCCTATTACATGGTTTTTATTAATGTAAATAAACAAACAGATGGGGGGGGGGTTACACATTTTTTTGCTGTGTGCCCCCCCCCCCCCCCCCCCGACTAAATGAAGTCTAGGAGTTTGTACAGAGATTGTATAGTGTATGGGCAGCTTAGCAGTGTTTACATACAGCCCAACCCTAACTGAATGACATTTAGTTTGTTAAAGTACACACACTGCGCTTTCGCACATTAAATGTCATGCAGTTAGTTTATGTCTTTACATACAGCCCAATCCTAACACCATAGGGTTGCCATAAAACATCTTTTTTCCACCTAAGTTCTGCTGATCTCCTTCTGCCTCTTTCAACAACTTCCTGCCCATATTAGACCCCCTGGTTGCACAGGATCAGCTCCCTAACAGTGACACCAGTGGGCATCACCTGACCAATGTAGGACTGTCTCCTCCACCAGGGGGCACTGTGACAACACAGGAGCACAATTTACAGACAGTTGTCACCCCATAACAGGAAGTGTCCTAACAAGAGTCCTCATGGCAGATCACAGGCAAAGATTGGGGGGGAGATTCAGATATTTAAAGACTGAATAAAAGTAAATATTCTGGTGGGAATATGAAATGTCCATGATGAGGGTCAGACCCACCTCCAGAGACCTCAGATCCCCCCAGAAGAGTGACACCGTGTACGAGTTTTATACAAGTGTCACCACATCCGCCTGAGGGAGCTCAGAGCTGTATTCTGCATTGCTGCCATGCTCTGCATCGGTGATACAACAAGAAATGAATGGACTCACGGCTTATCTATGTGAAGCAGCCGGCTGACACACAGCACACCGTCCCCGCTCTGCTATCACTACACCGGGCGCCCTCTTACCTTCTCCATGCCTCTGCTGCTCCCCGAGACTCCGGCCTCTCCACGCGTCTTCTCGAACCTACTAGAAGATGACAGTTCAGAGTCCGCCCACTAACCGCGATACCATTCGCCGCCGGTAAAAAAAATAGAAGCCGCCGACTGGCCAAAGGAGCTGTCATTCAAGAAGCCGTGCCTACTTCTCATCATTTCCCGGGGCACGGCCTAGCGTTCCTAAACCCCGCCTACCGCAATGGCAGCATTTTATTGGTTTGTGAAGTTATCATGAAAAGGGTGGAATTGGCTGGCGGATTCTGGAAGCTTCCACAGCACGGATTGGCCGGCGTCCAGGGCTGTAAATTGTATTGGTTGTGTGTACTGGCCAATCCAAGTGTCCCGCCTCTTTTACGTTCATTCAGGAATCTTGATGTTATGAGGGCGGCTGGCGGTCTTCTCATTGTACTGGGAAGGTCAATGTTGTCTGTGCGATGAGAGCAAGACAACGGAGGAACGGAAAGCTGAACATACACTGTACAATGGGATTGTACGATCTATGTCACCAAACACTATGTACTAGGTGGACACTCCTTACCACCCAATTAATAAACCATTTGAAGACCAGGCCTTTTCCTGAAATTTGTTGCTTACAAGTAAAAATATGTATTTTTTGCTAGGAAATTACAGTAACATAGTAGGTGAGGTTGAAAAAAGACACAAGTCCATCAAGTCCAACCTATGTGTGTGATTATATGTCAGTATTACATTGTATATCCCTGTATGTTGTGGTCGTTCAGCTTCTTATCTAATAATTTCTTGAGTCTATCGTTGCCCCCCGCTGAGACCACCGCCTGTGGAAGGGAATTCCACATCCTTGCCGCTCTTACAGTAAAGAACCCTCTATGTAGTTTAAGGTTAACCAGTTGCCGACCGTCGCATGCCAATGTACGTCAGCACAATGCCAAAGGCAGGCACAAGGGCTTACCTGTTTGTCCCTTCCTGCCCGCGGGCGGCGGGGGGGGGGGGGGGGGTCCGATCAGCCCCCCCCCCCCCTGTGCCTGCAGCGGTCGGATTAGCTCCAGGAGTGATCCGTGCTGAGGGAGAGGCCAATGATTCATGGCCACCCCCCTTACAATCGCTGCTGGCAAATGACAGGCTTCCTCGGTTTCTGAACTGTAAACAGAAGCGGAGGAAGTGATGTCACCTCTCCTCGTGAAGCTTCCGAGGAGAGAAATAAGTTTGCACCAACACTACACGTACTTTTCACCCCCCAATCACCCCCCTGTACCCCCTGTCACAGTGACACCAATAGCAGTTTGTTTTTTTTGTTTTTTCTTACTGATTATTGCATTGGTGTCAGTTTGTGACAGTTATAAGTGGTAGGGCAGTTAGTGTTAGGCCCCTTTAGGTCTAGGGTACCCCCCTAACCCCCCCTAATAAAGTTTTAACCCCGTGATCACCCCCCATCGCCAGTGTCACTAAGCGATCATTTTTCTGATCGCTGTATTAGTGTCGCTGGTGACGCTAGTTAGGGAGGTAAGTATTTAGGTTCGCCGTCAGCGTTTTATAGCGACAGGGACCCCCATATACTACCTAATAAAGGTTTTAACCCCTTGATTGCCCCCTAGTTAACCCTTTCACCACTGATCACCGTATAACTATTACGGGTGACGCTGGTTAGTTCGTTTATTTTTTATAGTGTCAGGGCACCCGCCGTTTATTACCAAATAAAGGTTTAATCCCCTGATCGCCCGGCGGGTGATATAAGTTAGGTTTTAGGGTCTGCGTCACCCCAGGCAGCGTCGGGTTAGTGCCAGTACCGCTAACACCCACGCACGCAGCATATGCCTCCCTTAGTGGTATAGTATCTGTACGGATCAATATCTGATCCGATCAGATCTATACTAGCGTCCCCAGCAGTTTAGGATTCCCAAAAACGCAGTGTTAGCGGGATCAGCTCAGATACCTGCTAGCACCTGCGTTTTTCCCCTCCGCCCGGCCCGGCCCAGCCCACCCAAGTGCAGTATCGATCGATCACTGTCACTTACAAAACACTAAACGCATAACTGCAGCGTTCGCAGAGTCAGGCCTGATCCCTGCGATCGCTAACAGTTTTTTTGGTAGCATTTTGGTGAACTGGCAAGCACCAGCCCCAGGCAGCGTCAGGTTAGCGCCAGTAGCGCTAACACCCACGCACGCACCGTACACCTCCCTTAGTGGTATAGTATCTGAACGGATCAATATCTGATCCGATCAGATCTATACTAGCGTCCCCAGCAGTTTAGGGTTCCCAAAAACGCAGTGTTAGTGGGATCAGCCCAGATACCTGCTAGCACCTGCGTTTTGCCCCACCGCCCGGCCCAGCCCACCCAAGTGCAGTATCGATCGATCACTGTCACGTACAAAACACTAAACGCATAACTGCAGCATTCGCAGAGTCAGGCCTGATCCCTGCGATCGCTAACAGTTTTTTGGTAGCGTTTTGAATCAGTCGCTAACAGTCAGGAACTTTTTTGCCTGTGAGTCTCACTAGTGTACCCCTAAATTTAGAGCCCAAAATGGCAAATCAAAGGTACACTAGGGAAGAGGCCTACACGTTTCTGAGCATGACAGATAGTGAAGAGGAAACAGAAAAGAAAGAGGGCGCACCAACCTAGTGCATTACCACTGGTAAACTTTAATGCAGCATAAAAACAGTAAAAATTATACTCACAAACGAGCTAGTATAAATAGCTTTCAAAAGGGCGCAAAAGCGCTGTTTCTGTGGATCGACACCCCAGGACCTGTTGCCGAGAGGATATGACCAGCGCAAATGGCTGATGGCTTGCGCGTTTCGGGGGAGCACCCGAGATAGTGAAGAGGAAGTCACTCATCTGTCAGATTCAGGCTCAGAATACGATCCTGTAGACATAGTTGCCAACAGTCCCGATTTTCCCGGGACAATCCTGATTTTGGGACCCTCGTCCCGATTGGAGAGTGTCCCGAATTCGGGATTTTCCATAAGGAAAATCGGGAATGTTGGTTTTTTTTTGTTTTTTTGGAGCAGCGGGCTCCAGCAAAATGGCGGCCAGCGCCGCCGCTCTCTCTTCCTCTAGTGTTCAGTGGAGAGGGGAAGGGGGCTCGATTCGTGCAGCCAATGAAGCGCCTTCTTTAGCTGCATGGCCCCTCCCCTCTCCACTGAAGCGAGCAGAAGACACGGCGTCGTCGCCGTGTCTTGCTGAAAGCTCCCAGCCCCGTACTGCGCAAGCACTGCGCCTGCGCAGTACAGGGGGTCCTCCATTGCCGAGTGGAACTTTCTCGGCAGAACACCGGCCGCTCCTGCACTGAGCGGGGGCCGGGCTGCATTGAGGGGGGGCTGCACTAGCTGAGGGGGGCTGCACTAACTGAGGGGGGGCTGCACTAACTGAGGGGGGGGCTGCACTAACTGAGGGGGGCTGCACTGAGGGGGGGGGGGCTGCACTAACTGAGGGGGGGGTGCACCGAGGGGGGGGCTGCACTAATAGAGGGGGGCTGCACTAATAGAGGGGGGCTGCACTGAGGGGGGGTCTGCACTAATAGAGGGGGGCTGCACTAATAGAGGGGGGGCTGCACTGAGGGGGGTTGCACTAATCGAGGGGGGGCTGCACTGATGGAGGGGGTCTGCACTGATGGAGGGGGTCTGCACTGATGGAGGGGATCTGCACTGATGGAGGGGGTCTGCACTAATGGAGGGGGTCTGCACTGAGGGGGTCTATACAGACTCTGGCGGGGGCACCTGATGCAAGGACAGACTCTGGCGGGGGCACCTGATGCAAGGACAGACTCTGGCGGGGGCACCTGATGCAAGGACAGATTCTGGCGGGGGCACCTGATGCAAGGACAGACTCTGGCGGGGGCACCTGATGCAAGGACAGACTCTGCTGGTGGCACCTGATGCAAGGACAGACTCTGCTGGTGGCACCTGATGCAAGGACAGACTCTGCTGGTGGCAGGCGACGTGGCTAGTGACACGCTCAGGGATCCCACTAATTCGGCATTATGGTGAGTTGAATGATTTAATTTTATATTACAATGTAATAATAGAAATAATAACAACCATGGTGCCGGGATGATTGAAGCGTTAACACCAGGCGTTTGGAGTATCTTTATCTGCTGATTGTTAAACTTTCTAGAATACACATATTTCTATTGTGTAGGATCTGGGGCTGCTGTCCCGTCATTTCCCTCTCCCCTTTCCTTCTCCCCCTTTCCCTCTCCATCCCTCATTCATCTCAGACTCTAACCACACCCTCTTGAGCCACGCCCATTTAAGCCACGCCCACTTGTCACATAAGCCACGCCCATTTTCACATAAGCCACACCCACTTTTCACATAAACCACGCCCATTTTTCATCGCGGCGCGCTTCGCGTGCCGCACTTATGCATTTTTTGTTAAGCCACGCCTGCAAACGAATGCCCCGCCCCCTAATTATTTATGGCTCCGCCTACAGCCAAAAAAGTGTCCCACATATTTTTTTTTCAATGTTGGCAACTATATGTAGAGGACAGCGGCTCCATGAGATAGCTCTGACGACAGAGCTGTGGTCCCTGCTAAGGTCAGGCGTACCAGACCCCAATCTTCTTCTTCTGTCCTTGAAGTGCAAGAACCGCAGGTCCCTCGTATGGAGCAGAGCAGTACTAGCGCCGCTATTCCTTCTGGTGAACTGGCAAGCACCAGCGGCCTAGTACACCCCGGTCGTACATCCAGCACTGCAGTATCACGTGGTGACGTGGCGAGTCCCATAAGTGCAGTTCAAGCTGGTGAGGTGACAAGCACAAGTAGTGTCTCGCTGCCACCAAGAAGACGAACACAGGCCCGTCGTGCCCATAATGCCCTTCATGCTGCATTCGCCAATCCTAATTGGGAACCCACCGCTTCTGCAGCACCCGTACTTTCTCCATTCACTGGCCAACCCGAAATTCAGGTGGAAATAGTTGATTTTACGTCACTGGATTTTTATTCGCTGTTTTTCACCGAAGATCTCTATAGATCTATTGTGGACCAAAGCAATTTGTACGCTGGTCAACACATCACCGCTAATCCCCAGTCCTCCCTTGCCAGAGATTGGAGACCAATTACGGTTTCCGAATTTAAGACCTTTCTGGGCCTTTCCCTCGTAGGGTGACCACATTTCCAAACTGCCATTCAGGGACACCACCAAAAAATCAACGGGGCAGCGCTGCTATACCGCCGGAAAAATGCCCCTGCGGCGGCATTTTGCAGGCAGATTTAACACCTTTTCGGCCGCTAGTGGGGGGTTAAAACCGTGCCGCTAGCGACCGAATAGCGCCACTAAAATGACGGTAAAGCGGCACTAAAAATAGCGCTGATTTTCCTCTGACGCCTGGAGCGGCACAGTGTGAAAGGGGTCTAATACCAAGGTGGTCACCCTATTTGGAATAGATAGCCAGACTTTTCGCCACACAGAAATACATATGTGAAAAGAAAAAAAAAAGAAAAAAAAAAAAAGGAAATTTTATTGTTACGAACATACAGTATCAGATTCTAGAAGGAACATTGTTAAAAGCAATACATGATTCATTGCAAGCATGCATGTTCTCATAGAATAGTATAAGTGAGGGAGTAATGTAAAAAAAACCTGGAAGTTTTCCTGGCGGCTCAGGTCGCAGCCCTCGTGGGTGGGGGGAGGCTTAGGTTGTGAGAAGTTGGGCTGCTGGCCTGGCAATGAGCTGCAGGCAGCGGGAGTAGTCGGCCCTGGGACTGGCACTGGGCACAGGCTGCCGCGATGGATCCTGGCTTACCAGCAGTGTTAGTGGGATGGACAGGGGGGCAGTGGAATGGACAGGGGCACAGTGGAATGGACAGGGGGACTGTGGGATGGACAGGGGGACTGTGCGATGGACAGGGGGACAGTGGGATGGACAGGGGGACAGTGGGATGGACAGTAATGGACTGTACATACCTCTCTCCTGCCCTGCTGTCCCGTTCTATAAGCTGTGGGTTGCACTTGCTCCCTGTACACTGGCTGCTCCTTCTGCTGGGCTCCTGCAAGAGCGCTGCATTGACAGGGGTGAGGGGGTCAGGGCGGCCGCTGCTTTGCTCTGCATGCCGAGAGAGGAACTGAGGGAGCCGGAATTAGGGGGCGGAGCTGAGGTGGACTGAGGATCAGCGAAAGCGTGGTGGACTCGGAGGCGCGCTGCTCAGCGCAGGGCAGCACTGGGTAAGCCTCGCTCAGCCGACGTCACTGGTTGCTAGATGCGAGGCGGGGCGGCCCTAGCAACCAGTTAGTTCGGCTGAACGAGGCAATGTTTACCAGGGTGGCGGACTGGCGGTATGTTTTTTTTTTTCATTCCAGGACATTATATTGTCCCGGAATGAAGGTGCCCGGGACCCGGGACACAAATATGCATTAAGGGACAATCCCGGGCAATCCGGGACACGTGGGCACCCTAATCCCTCGACATGGGCATAACTAAAAAGAGTGAGTTGCGGTGATATTGGTCCACTGACTCAATTTACCATATGCCCCTGTTCTCTGCCTCCATGACCAGGGCACGATATGAGCAGATTTTGCGGTTCATGCACTTCAACAACAATGAACTCTGTTGTCCTCGTGGAGACCCTGGATACGATCGGCTCTACAAAATTCGGCCCCTCGTAAACCACTTCAACCAACGTTTTGCAGACTTGTTTACTCCCCATCAAGTTGTCTGCGTTGATGATTAAGTTTTCTGGCCGCTTGTCATTCAAACAGTACCTTCCCAGCAAGCGTGCCAGATACGGGGTCAAGATGTATAAGCTCTGTGACAGGGCCACAGGCTATACATGTAGATTTATGGTTTATGAGGGAAAAGATAGTCACGTAATGCCGACAAACTGTCCTGACTACATAGGAAGCGTTGGCAAGATTGTGTGGGACTTGGTGTCACCCTTATTCGGAAAGGGGTACCACTTGTACGTGGACAATTATTACACAAGCGTGCCACTTTTTAGTCACTTGTTTGATCATCAGATTGGAGCATGTGGCACCGTGCGACCTAATCGCCGGGGCTTTCCCCAGCGGCTTGTAGATTCCCGTCTTAGGCTGGGGGAGAGAGCCTGCTTGCAGTGTAATAATTTGCTCGCTATGAAGTGGAGGGATAATAAGAATGTTTTTGTTCTTACATCCCTTCATGCAGACACGACGGTCCAAATTACTACGGCGACTGGTGTTGTGGAGAAACCCCTCTGTGTCCACGAATATAACCAAAATATGGGAGGGGTGGACCTCAACGACCAGTTGTTGGCGCCGTACCAAGTTGCCCGTAAGACCAGGCGCTGGTACAAAAAAGTATCTGTATACTTATTTCAATTTTCTTTGCTGAATGCTCATGTGCTATACAGAGCTTCAGGACGGACTGGATCCTTCCTTAAATTCCAGGAAGAGATCGTCAGAGCCCTTCTGTTTCCAGATGGTGCTCCACCTCACCTTCCCAATCCAAATGCAGTAAGCCGTCTGCATGGGAGGCATTTTCCTTATGTCCTCCCGATTACTCCTACCCAACGAGCCCCCCAAAGAAAATGTTGTGTCTGCAGAAAGCGCGGATATAGGCGTGACACCCGGTATTATTGTCCCTCCTGTCCTGACAATCCTGGTCTTTGCATTGGTGAATGTTTTGAGCGCTACCATATAAGATAGTATAGTGCAGCGCTAATGCAATAAAAAAAAAAAACAGTGAAGATATCCCAATGGGAAATTGGGGTATATATAAGTTCAAATACAATAACATTATTAAACCACAATATTGTTGAAGTGTAGATCAACAGTGATAGTGTATATAAAGTGCATATAGTCCATGTATGACATCAAAATGGTGACTATAAATAAGTGTGAACTGGTTGTCTGTAGATAATCCACCACCATAAGGAAAGAGGCTTACCAGACAGGTTGAACCCAACAAGGCGTATGCCTGATAATTCAACCAAGCTTTTGGTGTAACACACCCAAGGAGGTACAGCAACCACAACTTCCAATCTAGACCGAATCGGATGTGGATCCGTGACGATTGTGACATCAGTGAGTATCCACCATAGGAATAGCAACCGGAATTCGTGAGCAGTTCCTCTCAGTGTGACATATAGCAAAAGGAGAAAAAATTGGGCCACATAGTGTGATTCCGTTTAGATGTAAAACATTTATTGAAAATGCTAAAATGGTCACTCACATTTGAGAAGACATTAAAAGCGTTTGGATAAAATTAAGCAATGCAGTGGCATCAGCAGAGCCCGTCCCGACGTTTCGTCCTAATAAGGCATCCTCTGGGGTGAATGTTTTGAGCGTTACCATACACTAGTTGAGTTTTAGCGTAGGGTACAGCATTGCACAGACTAGGCACACTTTCACAGGATCTCCCAAGATGCCATCACATTTTGAGAGACCGGAACCTGGAACCGGTTACAGTTACAAAAGTTACAGTTACAAAAATAATAAAAAAAAGAAATAAATAAACAAAAAAAATTAAATAATAATAAAAAAAAAATAGTTGTTGTTTTAACCATTGTTAACCATTAACCCCACCGTCTTCCATGTTTTTCTCTGGCTCTCCTTTTCCAACAGGGAACCCAAGAATGCAGCCGGTTATTCGGCCAGCTGACCATAGAGCTGATCAGAGACCAGAATGGCTCCAATCATCTCTATGGCCTAAGAAACCAGAAGCTACGAGCATTTCATGACTTGGATTTCCCTGGATGTAAACAGCGCCATTGGGAAATTGGGAAAGCATTTTATCACACCGATCTTGGTGTGGTCAGATGCTTTGAGGGCAGAGGAGAGATCTAGGGTCTAATAGACCCCATTTTTTTCAAAAAAGAGTACCTGTTACTACCTATTGCTATCATAGGGGATATTTACATTCCCTGAGATAAAAATAAAAATGATAAAAAAAATGAAAATGACCCCATTTTGGAAAGTAGATACCCCAAGCTATTTGCTGAGAGGTATGGTGAGTATTTTGCAGACCTCGCTTTTTGTCACAAAGTTTTGAAAATTTAAAAAATAAATACATTTTTCTTTTCTTTCTTCATTTTCAAAAACAAATGAGAGCTGCAAAATATTCACCATGCCTCTCAGCAAATAGCTTGGGGTGTCTACTTTACAAAATGGGGTCATTTGGGGGGTTTTGTGCCATCTGGGCATTTTATGGCCTTCAAAACTGTGATAGGTAGTGAGGAGTGAAATAAAAAATTTACGCCCTTAGAAATCCTGAAGGCGATGATTGGTTTTCGTGGGCCCCGTACGCGGCTAGGCTCCCAAAAAGTCCCACACATGTGGTATCACCGTACTCAGGAGAAGCAGCAAAATGTATTTTGGAGTGCAATTCCACATATAACCATGGTATGTGTGAGAAATATATCATTTAGTGACAACTTTTTGTAAAAATTTTTTTTATTTTGTCATTATTTAATCACTTGGGACAAAAAAAATTAAATATTCAATGGGCTCAACATGCCTCTCAGCAATTTCCTTGGGGTGTCTGCTTTCCAAAATGGTAAATAAAAAGGGGGGGGGGGGTTGGGACTTTAAATGAAGCACCAATAGGTGCCTCCATCCCGATAATTGTTTCAAAATTCAAAGGAAATTGGGACTTTAAAATGAGGCAACTGGACAGTGGAGGTATAAGCACACTATCAAAATTTATTTACATAGCGTATAAAATACATAGTACATCTTGTATTTAGCATAGAGCATGCATAGGACCTAAACATATTGTATAAAAAAGATGTAAAAACAGTTACATGCGAACAACGTATAGTCAAAGTAGTAAACATATGCATGTTAAATGGCAATGAGCCTGATACTGGTACATGCGTCCACATGGTATACATGCATTCAACAATGAGTATAAAAGTATATCATATAGTAAAATGGTTGTAGATGGGTAAGTAGCAGTCCATATGGGGTGTAGTTGTGGCATCAAATATAGCTCGACGCGTTTCGTGGGTTATCCCACTCGTCAGGAGCAGATGCGATAGACATACCTATGGAGTATATATATATGTAAAGATGGAGTAAATAATACTCTAAAGAGAATGTATTTATAATATTTTTATGTAAAAACTGATTGGCCGTCCACACTCACCCACTCAGACAGCACCTGCAATGTGGGGCAGCCAGCATAGGGGTGGCCGGGGACATAGCTTCACCACGGGAGCTGAGGCGGCATAATTCAACGATGCAACGTCAGGCAGTATGAAGGCGTGTATGATGTGACGGTGATCTCCATGTGGCAAACAATAGTGTATATTCCATAAAAAGGCCATCTGAGAACAAATATTGAGTGTGTGTATAATTAAAAGAATTATTAAAAGTAATAGTAGTATTTCAATAATGGACCCAGTATGTGCCGTAGAAATTAAAAACCATAGAAAATAAAATAAAATAGGTTTAGCGTGTTGCTAGAAGTAAAAGAAGGGGCTATGTCTAAAAATAATAAGTAATTGTATACGTGTGAAAAACGTGTTAAAAAATTAGTTAGAGGAATTGCCATGTGAAAAGCATTGAACAGAAGGTCATTTGGGGGGTTTGTACTGCCCTGCCATTTTAGCACCTCAAGAAATGACATAGGCAGTCATAAACTGAAAGCTGTGTAAATTCCAGAAAATGTACCCTAGTTTGTAGACGCTATAACTTTTGCGCAAACCAATAAATATACGCTTATTGACTTTTTTTTTACCAAAGCCATGTGGCTGAATACATTTTGACCTAAATGTATCACTAAAATTGAGTTTATTGGATTTTTTTAATAACAAAAGCGCAAAATTTATTTATAACGCAAAAAATAAAAACCGCAGAGGTGATCAAATACCAACAAAAGAAAGCATTATTTGTGGGGAAAAAAGGACGCAAATTTTGTTTGGGTACAGCATTGCATGACCGCGCAATTAGCAGTTAAAGCGACGCAGTGCCAAATTGTAAAAAGTGCTCTGGTCAGAAAGGGGGTAAAACCTTCCGGGGCTGAAGTGGTTAAACCTCTTTTCTTCTAATTTTAATGAGTGGCCACAAGTCTTGTTAAACTCCCTTCTGCAAAAAAGTTTTATCCCTATTGTGGGGTCACCAGTACGGTATTTGTATATTGAAATCATATCCCCTCTCAAGCGTCTCTTCTCCAGAGAGAATAAGTTCAGTGCTCACAACCTTTCCTCATAACTAATATCCTCCAGACCCTTTATTAGCTTTGTTGCCCTTCTTTGTACTCGCTCCATTTCCAGTACATCCTTCCAGAGGACTGGTGCCCAGAACTGGACAGCATACTCCAGGTGCGGCCAGACCAGAGTCTTGTAGAGCAGGAGAATTATTGTTTTATCTCTGGAGTAAATCCCCTTTTTAATGCATGCCAATATTCTGTTTGCTTTGTTAGCAGCAGGTTGGCATTGCATGCCATTGCCGAGGCTATTATCTACTAGGATCCCCAGGTCCTTTTCCATCCTAGATTCCCCCCCAGTGTATAGATTGGTCCCAGCACAGATCCCTGGGGAGACCCCACTACCCACCCCTGACCATTCCGAGTATTCCCCATTTATCACCACCCTCTGAACTCGCCCTTGTAGCCAGTTTTCAATCCATGTACTCACCCCATGGTGCATGCCAACTGACCTTACTTTGTACAGTAAATGTTTATGGGGAACTGTGTCAAATGCTTTTGCAAAATTCAGATACACCACGTCTACAGGCCTTCCTTTATCTAGATGGAAGCTCACCTCCTCATAGAAGGTTAATAGATTGGTTTGGCAAGAACGATTTTTCATGAATCCATGCTGATTACTGCTAATGATACCGTTTTCATTACTAAAATCTTGTATATAGTCCCTTATCACCCCCTGCAAGAGCTTGCATACTATTGATGTTAGGCTAACTGGTCTGCAATTCCCAGGAATGTATTTTGGGCCCTTTTTAAATATTGGTGCTACATTGGCTTTTCTCCAATCCGCTGGTACCATTCCAGTCAGTAGACTATCAGTAAAAATTAGCAACAATGGTCTGGCAATTACTTGACTGAGTTTGACGTGGATAAGTACCCTCGGGTGCAAGCCATCTGGTCCCAGTGATTTATTAATGTTAAGTTTCGCAAGTCTAATTCTAATTCTATCCTCTGTTAGCCATGGAGGTGCTTCCTGTGATGTGTCATGAGGACAAACACTGCAGTTTTGGTTACTGAAGTACCCCGATTCCCTCGTGAAGACTGAGGATAAGAAAAAATTCAATACCTTCGCCATCTTCCCATCCTTTGTAACCAGATGTCCTTCCTCATTCTTTATAGGGCCAAAATGGTCTGTCCTTGGGATTTTTTTTGCTCTCCTCTGCTATGTGTGTTTCATGTTCTATCCTAGCCGCCCTGATTGCACCCTTACATTTCTTGCTGCATTTTAAAGTCTGAATGTTGATGATGATCCCTCAGCCTTGTATTTTTTGAAGGCCCTCTCCTTTGCTTTTATATGCATTTTTACATTGGCTTTAAGCCATCCAGGACTTTTGTTCGCTCTTTTAAATTTATTACCCAGTGAGATGAATTGGCTAATGCCCTTATTTAATATGCTCCTAAAGCGAACCCATCTCTCCTCCGTGTTCTTTGTTCCTAAGATTTTATCCTAATTTATATCTTCTAGCAAGGTTCCTAGTTTAGGGAAGTTGGCTCTTTTGAAATTCAGTGTCTTTCTAGTCCCCTTATGTTTCCTATTTGTGTGATTTATACTGAAGCCAATTGACCTGTGATCGCTGTTACCTAAATTGCCCCGTATTTCCATATCTGTGATCGGGTCTGTATTGTTGGTAATCAGTAGATCCAGAAATGCTTAATTTCTAGTTGGTGCGTCTACCATCTGACCCATCAAATTGTCCTGCAAGACATTTAGGAACTGGTGAGCCTTAGACGAATGCGTGGTTCCCCCCCGCCAAGTCTATGTCTGGATATTTAATGTCACGGAACGTCCCACACTCCGCTTGAGTGCTTCCGTCAGTATACCACTTCCTAAGTTCTGGAACACAAGTCCAATGGATCTGGCTATAGGAACCCCCAAGAACTAGACAACACCAGTCTTGGAGTACATCAGAACTAACTTTATTCAGAACCAGAATACAGTCTTATATACACAGGAGAAGATTACTCTAACAATACAAACGTAACCTAATTAACATGAGCTAATTATCTAATCCTCTATACAGCCTAGGTGACTGAGACATGACCTTTCGCCCAGACTTGTGGTCACCGAGCTTCACACAGTTATATCAACACAATAGCAGTCGTCCCGTCTCCTACATTGTATAGAGGACAATATCATTAGCTCATTCAATTAACATAAACACAGGTTGATGACACCAGTATCTCCTCACAGGATATGTCCCAACAGAATGAATCCATTGAAAATCCAGGGCCCATAATCAAAAGGCAACAGGCTTGCATACAGTCCTCTCCAACAGCCTCTGTTCTGGCTAGGTCTGTGACATTTCTCCCCTTTCGGCAGGAGACTAACATAGGAGGAGACCCCAGACGGGTTGACTCCGAAGTTAGTAAGTAGTTCCAGTCCTCTACTGCCTGTACCCACACAGTACCCCAAATAAATTGTTCCAAACAGAGTATTACTCACCCAGCCATCCTCTGCCTCTCTCAGAGAACATATCTGCCGCTGGGGAGAGGCCCGGACTGGCCCTTCTCCCTGGAATCCTTTCTGCCGCTGGAGAGAAGACAGGGGGACTGGGCTCACTCCATCCTGCTGTTGGGGATCTGGGCCGACTGCCCAGCATCCCTGGGGTATACAGGTGGGGACTGAAGCCCCATCAACCGACACCAGATCAAGCTGCAGTTGTGAGGTGATGACTGCATTCTCTCCTTGGATCCTGATCTGCAGCTCGCGATAGACTGCCACCTCCTCACCTTGGGCCTCCACAATTGCTGCAGGTGTGGGGCAGAGGTCTTGGACCCTCTGTCCGGTTGCCAGCACTTCTGCTGGGGGTTTGCCAGGTGGTTCCTCCTCTACAGAAACGTCTATTAAATCCCCAGTCTCTGGAATTTGTAAAAGTGTGGGACAGAGGTCTTGGACCCTCTGTTCAGTTACCAGATCTTCAGCTGGAGAAGTTTGTTTTAACTCCATAGATGCTGCTGGCAGAAAATCACATGTCCCTGTCAGTGTTGTGGGAGAAAGGCCGACTACCTCTTCTCTCAAGAAGGCCGAAGCCACTGTTGGTGCTGGGCAGAACACAGTGAACTTTGGCCCTGATAGCAGCTCTTCTGCTGGAGGCTCATCAGGTTGTTCTTCCTCAGCAGAAAAGTCTATCAAGTCCCATGTCTCTGCAACTGATGTCTGGGGATAGAGGTTCACCATCTCCTGTCCATGGAACCCAGAAGATGTTATCAGTGCTGGGCAGAGGTTAGCAGAGCTCTGCCCTGTTGTCAGCACTTCAGGTTTGGGGACGGCAATCTCCGGATTTTCCACTGCCGATTCTCTGGCATGCTGCTGAACTAACAGTTTCCTGTATGCCCTTTCCAGATGCTGTTCCTTCCTTAGCAAATGGTCCAGATCAGGTTTGAGCTCTGAGACCCCTGCAAGACCGAGCATAGACTCTCTATAATCTCTCAGGTCCTCAAGGTCAGGTTCCCCTTCATCGCCAAACATAAAAAGATCTGTAAGGTTCTCCCACAGCAATCCAGGGCCGCCAAAGTCATATCCCTCTGGAGAGCATTCTGTCGTCTCCCCTAAATATCCCTCCTCTGCGTGCCATTGCAGAGCCCGATAACGATTGTCCAGCTCTATCTCCTGCTGGACCAACCTGTCCAACTCAGTCACCCATTGCTCCTGGGGCTGCTCTCCCAGGAATGCCATCCGTAATGCCCGTTGGTCACTGGCCCGTTGCTCTTGGGTTGGAAAGCACTTGCCCTGTTTTATACCAGCGAGACGGAGGGCTGCAATCCAGAGCTCCACCCGAATTTGCTGCCTAAGCTCCAGGTATTCATCCTCAGACACAGTCCTGGTGTATGTTGAAAGGATGATCCGCAGCAGCCCCGGGAATTCTGATGCCAGGTCCATATCTCCGATGGTGTGACTGAAGTCTGCTATGCTGATCTTGGATCCAGTTGGAGGTTTGGATGTCCCAGACTTCAGGAAGCTATCCCACTGCTGCCACCAATGTCACGGAACATCCCACACTCTGCTTGAGTGCTTCCGTCATATACCACTTCCTAAGTTCTGGAACACGAGTCCAATAGATCTGGCCATAGGAACCCCAAGAACTAGACAACACCAGTCTTGGAGTACATCAGAACTACCTTTTTATTTGAGATCTCACAGACCTTTATACAGCAGGGATGACTCAAAGCTAGGCATATGGAAAAATGCAGCGCATGTACAAAGGAACATAGGTCTTTATAATGGTGAAACAGTAAAGAAATCACTAATAAACCACAGGTGCCTTGAAACACAAACGTCCATAGATGGATGTGAATGTCCAACCGCATAGGAGGTGTAAGTACTCTAAGGGGTGGTGATGGTCTGATGTACATCAGAACTACCTTTTTATTTGAGATCTCACAGACCTTTATACAGCAGGGATGACTCAAAGCTAACCTAATTAGCATGTGGGCACCGAGCTTCACACATTAATATAAACACAATAGCTGGAGCCAGGGGCGTTGCTAGGTAGCAAAAAGACCAGGGGCTTCAGCCCGAAGTCAGAGCCCAGCACCGGGGGGGGGGGGGTGATGGTGCTGCAGACGGTGGGGTTGTATGGAGGGGGGTGTTACCTACCTGACATACACTGACCTACCTGACACACACTGACCTACCTGGCTGACATACACTGACCTACATGACATACCTGAAACGTACTAATCTACCTGACATACACTGATGGTGCGGCAGACGGTGGGGTTGTATGGAGGGGGGTGTTACCTACCTGACATACACTGACCTACCTGACACACACTGACCTACCTGGCTGACATACACTGACCTACATGACATACCTGAAACGTACTAATCTACCTGACATACACTGACCTACATGACATGCACTGACCTACCTGACACACACTAACCTACCTTGGGGACATACACTGACCTACATGACATACCTGAAACGTTCTAATCTACCTGACATACACTGACCTACATGACATACCTGACATGCACTGACCTACCTGACATGCACTGACCTACCTAACATACACTGACCTACCTATCTGACATACACTGACCTACCTGGCTGACACACAATGACCTACATGACATACACTGACCTACCTGACCCACACTGACCTACATGACATACACTGACCTACATGACATACACTGACCTACCTGAGACACACTGACCTACATGACATACACTGACCTACCTGAGACACACTGACCTACCTGGCTGACATACACTGACCTACATGACATACCTGACATGCACTGACCTACCTGACACACACTGACCTACCTGACACACACTGACCTACCTATCTGACACACACTGACCTAATTGATACACTGACCTACTTACCTGACACACACTGACCTACCCGACACACACTGACCTACCTATCTGACCTACCTGACACACACTGGCCTACCTATCTGACCTACCTGACACACACTGACCTACCTATCTGACACACACTGACTTAATTGATACACTGACCTACCTACCTGACACACACTGACCTACCTATCTGACCTACCTGACACACAGTGACCTACCTATCTGACCTACCTGACACACACTGACCTACCTATCTGACATACACTGACCTACCTATCTGACATACACTGACCCACACTGACCTACCTGACATGCACTGACCTACCTGCCCTTGCCCCCTTAAAGCCTAAGTTTATTTATTTAAAATTAGCCAAGGGGCAGTCAAATCATCAATTGCAGCCACTGTGCCCGTCAAATGCAGCCACTGTGCCCCGTCAAATGCAGCCACTGTGCCCGTCAATTGCAACCACTGTACCCCATCAATTGCAACCACTGTGCCCCGTGAAATGAAGCCACTGTGCCCGTCAAAAGAGAGAAGAGAGAGAATAGAGACAGAGAAGAAGAGAGAGAGAAGGAGAGAAGGGGAGAAAGAGAGAAAGCGAGAGAGAGAGAAGGAGAGCGAGAAACACAGAGAGAGAGTGACACCTTTTGTTTTTATCTTCGTTCTGTCCCACTCCCAGTCACAGCCACCATGGCCGTTATTCAGCGTGACTCTGGAGGTTGAGGGAGAAGGAGGCGTCGCCGTGCCGGTGTTCTCTTGAGAGAGGGGGTGCTGACATAGAGGGGGGTGGTGCTGACAGAGAGGGGGAGGGCTGACGGGGGGGTGCTAAAAGAGGGTGGTGCTGACAGAGAGGGGGAGGGCTGACGGGGGGGTGCTAAAACAGGGTGTGGGCTGACAGAGAGGGGGGCGCTGACAGAGGGGGGCGTGGGCTGACAGAGAGGGGGGCGCTGACAGAGAGGGTATGGACTGAGAGGGGGGTGCTGACAGAGAGGGGGGGTGCTGACAGGGGGGTGGGCTGACAGAGAGGGGGGTGCTGACTGGGGGGGTGGGCTGACACAGAGGGGGTGCTGACAGAGAGGGGGTGGGCTGACAGAGAAGGGGGTGGGCTGACAGAGAGGGGGGTGCTGACTGGGGAGGTGGGCTGACAGAGAGGGGGGTGCTGACAGAGAGGGCGGTGCTGACTGGGGGGTGGGCTGACAGAGAGGGGGTGCTGACAGAGAGGGGGGTGCTGTCATGGGGGTGGGCTGACAGAGAGGGGGGTGCTGACTGGGGGGGTGGGCTGACAGAGAGGGGGGTGCTGACTGGGGGGGGTGGGCTGACAGAGAGGGGGTGCTGACAGAGAGGGGGGTGCTGACTGGGGGAGTGGGCTGACAGAGAGGGGGGTGCTGTCATGGGGGTGGGCTGACAGAGAGGGGGGTGCTGACTGGGGGGGTGGGCTGACAGAGAGGGGGGTGCTGACAGGGGGGTGGGCTGACAGAGGGGGGGTGGGCTGACAGAGAGGGGGTGCTGCCTGGGGGGGTGGGCTGACAGAGAGGGGGGTGCTGACAGAGAGGGGGGTGCTGACTGGAGGGGTGGGCTGACAGAGAGGGGGGTGCTGACTGGAGGGGTGGACTGACAGAGAGGGGGTGCTGACAGGGGGGTGGGCTGACAGAGAGGGGGGTGCTGACTGGGGGAGTGGGCTGACAGAGAGGGGGGTGCTGTCATGGGGGTGGGCTGACAGAGAGGGGGGTGCTGACTGGAGGGGTGGGCTGACAGAGAGGTGCTGACAGGGGGGTGGGCTGACAGAGAGGGGGGTGCTGACAGGGGGGGGGCTGACAGAGGGGGGTGGGCTGACAGAGAGGGGGGTGGGCTGACAGAGAGGGGGTGCTGACAGGGGGTGGGCTGACAGAGGGGGGTGCTGACAGGGGGGGTGGGCTGACAGAGAGGAGGGTGGGCTGACAGAGAGGGGGGTGGGCTGACAGAGGGGGGTGCTGACAGGGGGGGTGGGCTGACAGAGAGGAGGGTGGGCTGACAGAGAGGGGGGGTGCTGACAGGGGGGGTGGGCTGACACAGAGGAGTGGGCTACCAGAGAGGGGGGTGCTGACAGAAAGGGGCGGGATGACAGAGAGGGGCGGGATGACAGAGAGGAGCACTCTGACAGGCTGGAGGAAGAGCAGATAACAGACCTCAGTAAAGAGGAGACACATCGCGCGCCAGGCAGGGAGGCGGGACTCCGGGCGGCCGAGATCATCCACAGTCCAGCCCAGCCCCGCCTCCACATGTGACCAGTCACCACCTCCATCGGGCCAATCACAGACATGTCCTGCACAGCAAATCACAGAGCGCCCGCTGCCCAGCCCTCGACAGTGAGTGTAACACAGATGTCAGTGGGCACGGGAATCGGGATGCGCCGCTCTCGATCTTGCGGCCGGGGCCACTGGTCACAGGACAGCTGAGCATCATGTCTGTATGCAGCCCCGCTGCATAACTAAGCAGGGAGAAGAGGTTAGCGCTGCGGGAGGAGGGGTGAGGGAGGTGGCGGTCCGATGGCTCAGTGCTTGTACATGCCTTCTCTCCTCCACCTCCAATGCCGCCCGCCGCAGCCGCGACCCGCCCGCTAGTTTCTCCTCCACACCCGCTGAGACTCGGGGCTATGGGCTCCACATTCGGGGCTCCAGCCTCGATAGCCACCCCCTGGCGACGCCTCTGGCTGGAGCTAATTACAATTAACAATACAAACAACAATCTCCCCCCTCCTCAGCCTAGACCATTCGTCTCCTGGCCAGTGCTGGTGGCTAATGTGATCAGCTCTCTCAATTAACATAAACACATGTTGATAACACCAGCGTCTCCTCACAGGATGTGTCCCAACAGAATGAATCAGTCTTATCGGCAGGGGGCTGCTGGAGGAATCCCCCCTCCCTCTTCAGGGACACAAATCTACAGTAAGGAGTCCCCATACAATATATACATATATACACGACTGAGTCCGATTAATACAGTTCAGACTGGATTTCTCATTCACCTCACAAAGAGTATTCCATTGAAAATCCAGGGCCCATAATCAAAAGGCAACAGGCTTGCATACAGTCCTCTCCAACAGCCTCTGTTCTGGCTAGGTCTGTGACAATTAATATCCTCCATTATGATAACACTTCCTATCCTATCCTATCCTATCATATCCTTTTTTTCAGCAGGAACGTGGGGGAATGCAGTTCTGGCACCTCCAGAACTGAATAGCAAGGGGTGCTGCCCTCCAGAATTCTATTGTTGCTGAATGGGGATCTATTTTTGCGGAGGAAGGGGGTCTATTGTTGCTGGTGGGGACGATTGTTGCTGAGGGGGTCTTCTGTTGCTCGTAAAGGATCTATTGTTGCTGGGATTGGGTCTTATGTTGCTGGAAGGTCAATTGTTGCTGGCAGGGATCTACTGTTGAGGGAGGTGGTCTTTGTTACTGGCTGCTGGAGGGTCTATTGATGCTGGCTGTTCTGGAATCTTTTGTTGCTGGATGGGATCTATTTTTGCAGGGGGGTATATTGTTGCTGGGAGGTCTATTGTTGCTGAGATGGGTCTTATGTTATAGGAGGTCAATCATTGCTGGGATGGATCTACTGTGGAGTGAAGGGTCTAATCTATCTGGCTGCTGAAGGGTCTATTGATGCTGGCTGTTGGGAACTCATTGTTGCTGGGGTAGATCTATTGTCACTGGGGTGTATTGTTGTTAGATCTATTTTACTGCCTTTCTTGTTATCATAAACAAATTCCATACAAAATAATTAGCACCATAAAATGATACTTGGTTCTGTATTCTCTAAAAGAGGTGGTACTGGGTGGTGGGTAAGGGTTGGACCTAAGGAATGGTGCTTAGAGGTGGGTAGAAGGCGGAGTGAAGGGGTGAGTCGGAAGGAAGGAGTTCCTGCACCTATTCTTTGAGAAAAAAAGCACTGCTTGCCACTAATCCAAATTGTGATAGGAGGTCCGCCTTCCCCTCCTCCCTCAGGTTAGGGAGCCTATAGCATACTCCCAGTATTATTTTCCCCTTAGCTTCATCCCTTTGGAGCTCTACCCATAAGGATTCCACCTCCTCCCTAGATCCCTTAGTGATGTCATCTCTCACATTCACTTATACATTATTCTTGATATACAGGCATAGCCCTCCCCCTTTTTTACCCTCTCTATCCCTGCGATAAAGGGTATAACCTTGAATGGTTGTCAGCCAATTATGAGAGCTGTTGTACCAAGTCTCTGAAATTCCCACAAAATCCAAATCCTTGTACAACAGTATCTCTAGTTCACCCATCTTGTCTGCCAGGCTCCTGGCATTGGTGAACATGCCACATAGTTTAGACCGGTCGCATATTATCCTCTTATTGGGTTTTCCGAGATTGCAACTAGGACTTGTTACTATACTTACCTTGGGTTTATGTGCTTTAGTCGATCTAGCACTAATGCCCCCAATACTACCCTCTGGAATATGTTCCGCGCTGACTATCTCTACTAAGGATGAGCTCAGGCGTGTTCGCAAGCCGCATGTGCAGAGACCGCCAGGTAGTCGGCACTGCACAGCGCTAATCATAAGCAGTGAGACATTGTCCCGATGCGCGGCTGCAGAGATCGGGAAATGTCTCACTGCTTTTGATTAGCGCAGCGCAGTGCCGACTTCCTGGTGGTCTCTGCACATGCGGCTTGCGAACACGCCTGAGCTCATCCTTAATCTCTACCTCTAGACCTCCCCCCCCGTCACCTAGTTTAAAAACCCTTCTAACTTTTTGGTCATCTTTTCTCCCAGCACATCTGCATCCTCCTCATTTAGGTGCAGTCCTTCCCATCTATAGTACTGGTGACCGATGGAGAAGTCGGCCCAGTCCTCCAGGAACCCAAACCCCTCCTTATTACACCAGCTCCTCAGCCACTTGTTTACTTCCCTAATCTCCCTCTGCCTTTCTGGTGTGGCTCGATGTACCGGTAGTATTCCTGAGAATATAACTTAAGATTATATATTTTTTTTAGCAGAGACCCTAGTGAATAAAATGGAGATCGTTGCAATATTTTATGTCACACATTTTATGTATTTCAAATGCAATTTTTTTTGGAAGAAATACACTTTCATGAAATAAAAAACAAAACAGTAGAGTTAGCCCAATTTTTTGGTATAATGTGAAAGATGATGCTATGCCGAGTAAATAGATACCTAACATGTCATCTTTTAAAATTGTGCAATGGCAACACGCTACGGTACTTAAAAATCTCCATAGGCGACGCTTTAAAAAATTTTAAGGGTTACTTATTGAGAAATACAGAGGAGCTCTTATGCTAAAATGATTGCTCTGGCTCTGATGATCGCGGCGATACCTCACATATGTGGTTTGAACACTGTTTACATTTGCTGGCTTGACTTACATATGCGTTCACTTCTGCGCATGAGCACGGAGGGATTAGGGCGCTTAACCACTTCAATACCAGGTACTTAGACACCTTCCCGCCCAGCCCAATTTTCACCTTTCAGCGCTGTTGCAATCTGAATGACAATTGCGCGGTCATGCTACACTGTACCCAAACAATTTTTTTATCATTTTGTTCCCACAAATAGAGCTTTCTTTTGGTGGTATTTGATCACCTCTGCGGTTTTTATTTTTTGCGCAACAAAAAAAAAAAAAACGAAAATTTCGAAAAAAAACAAGTTTTTCTTTGTTTCTGTTAAATTTTTTTGTAAATAAGTACGCTTTCTCCTTCAATAATGGGCACTGATATAGCTGCACTGATGGGCACTGATACGGCGGCACTGATGGGCACCGATGGGGTGGCACCAATGAGGTGGCACTGATGAGGTGGCACTAACGGGCACTGATGATGGGCACTGATAGGCGGCACTGATGGGCACTGATAGGTGGCACTGATGGGCACTGATAGGTGGCACTGGTATGCGGCACTGATGGGCACTCATAGGTGGCACCGATGGGCACACATAGGCGGCACTGATGGGCACTCGTAGGTGGCATTGATTGGTATATATGGGTGGCACTGATGGGTACTTATGTGTGGCACTGATGGGCACTGATAGGTGGGCACTGATGGGCACAGATGGGCACAGATGGGCACTGACAGGTGGCACCGATGGGCAGTGACAGGTGGCACAGATGGGCAATGACAGGTGGCACTGATATAGCATTGCTGGGCATTGCTGGGCATAATAGTGCCAATCAGTGCCCATTTGTGGGCACTGATTGGCACAGATTGGGCACATGTGGATGGCCATGGGGTACATACCTGGCCATCCATGTTGCCCCTTCCCTGGTGGTCCTAGTGGCATCCCTGGTAGTCCAGTGAGGTGATCTGCGCGGGGGGCTGCGCTGATAAACAATCAGCGCAGACCCCCCCTGCCAGGAGAGCCGCCGATCGGCTCTCCTCTACTTGCATCTGTCAGACGCGAGTGAGGAAGAGACGATCAACGGCTCTTCCTATTGACAGCGTGATCAGCCGTGATTGGACACGGCTGATCACGTGGTAAAGAGCCTCCGCCGGAGGCTTTTTACCAAGATCAGTGAAGCGGTGTGTCAGACTGACACACCGCTCCACCGATCGCCGCGATGCGCGCCCCCGGGGGTGCGCTGCGGCATGTTATCCTGAAGGACGTCATATGACGCCCAGTCAGGATAACAGAACCACTTCCCGGACGTCAATCCGCTATAGGGCGGGCGGGAAGTGGTTAAAGAAAAACTTTTTTTTTTTTTTTTTTAAATTGTTATCACTTTTATTGCTGTCACAAGGAATGTAAAGATCCCTTGTGACAGTAAGGGCTAGTTCCACCTGCTTCAAAACATGGTTTCAGGACTGTAAGCTAACCATTTTATTTAGTGACAGGGGTCACTAATTAAAATGGTTAGTTTACAGTCCTGTTTACACCTTGCTTTTGCAAGGTGAACCATTTTAATTTAATGACAGGAGCTTTACCTGACGTTCAGAGAGCTTTAACAAAGCCTGTCCGAAGCCATGTTTTGAAGCAAGTGTAAACTAGCCGTTAATGTGTGTTGAAGCCCAAGCAAGTGTAAATGAGCCCTAATAGGCAGTGACAGGTACTCTTTATGGAGTGATCTGGGGTCTATAAGACCCCAAACCCCTACTCTGCACTCTGTATTCAGAACGCCAAGATCAGCGTTTTTGAATGCTTTTGATTTTTGAAAACTATCTCCCGAGTAAACCAGAAGTGATGTCATGGCGTCGCTTCCGGGTTACCATATCTGAGACCCAATCAAAGCAGATTTTGTCTTTGTTTGGGTTTCCAGCCAGCCAGCCAGCGGATGTGCCGGCTGGTCGCTTAGGTCTTCCGGTGGGACAGGAGAGTCTGGGTGAGCGGCAGAAGGCGGCGGGAGGGGTGCTTAGCTGCATCGGTTGTTATTACAAGAGAGCTGACCATCAGCTCCAAAACAAAGGTATCAGGGTGATGCCTGCAGCTGCAAGCATCACTCCGGTACAACCTCTTGAATCCAAATGACGTAGAGGTATGTGATTTGGCGGCATTAATGAGGCAGGCCCTTGTACTACATGGTTGATGGGAGATCTAAAGAAGATTATACTGTGTATGGGCACTAAAGTAAAATCATCATTTTTAATATATTATTGGTTCATCTGAGAATCTAATATATAGTCAGCTTCTATGAGAGGTGATTGAATCTCTTTACATCAGAGCATGTGACGGTAGGATGCATTGCCATTTATTCTGACCCATCGATTGCAGTGGCGGTGTGTCCATAAGGGCGCACGGGCGCCGCCCCCTCTCTCCTGCCACCCCTCTAGCACCAATAGAAAGTATCATGCATTGCATGAATCTATCTATGGCTGCCACTGCCACCCCCTATTCAGGCGCCCGACCCCTTTTCGGGCGCAGGGCTCTTGAATTACAACGGCGGGGGGATGTTTTTGAAGCACCTGATTAGAGCCATAGGCTCTAATAGGTGTCAAAAAAGGTGACCTGCGAGCGCCATGCTGGGCGCTCGCAGGTCACTCAGCTGTGTGTCAGAAAAGAATTCGCTTTCCTAACACTAAACCGCCTCTCCGCCAATCAGGTGCTCTGATCTGTTACCCATCACCCGATTGGCTGAAATGACAGGCGCTGTGATTGGACGCCAGGCATCCAATCATAGCTGAGACAGGTAAGTACAGACGGTGGGCCAGCGGGGGGCACAGTGGGAGCAGTTGATGGGCACAGTGGGAGCAATTGATGGGCACAATGGCGGCAATTGATGGGCACAGTGGGAGCAATTGATGGGCACAGTGGCGGCAATTGATGGGCACAGTGGGAGCAGTTGATGGACACAGTGGGAGCAGTTGATGGGCACAGTGGCAGTAATTGATTGGCACAGTGGCTGCGTTTGATGGCGCAGTGGCGGCAATTGATGGGCACAGTGGCAGCAATTGATGGGCACAGTGGCTGCGTTTAATGGGCACAGTAGCGGCAATTGATGGGCACAGTGGCGGCAATTGATGGGCACAGTGACGGCATTTGATGGCACAGTGGCAGCAATTGATGGGCACAGTGGCGGCAATTGATGGGCACAGTGGCTGCATTTGATGGCGCAGTGGCGGCAATTGATGGGCACAGTGGCAGCAGTTGATGGGCACAGTGGCTGCGTTTGCTGGGCACATTGGCGGCAATTGATGGGCACAGTGGCGGCATTTGATGGCACAGTGGCGGCAATTGATGGGCACAGTGGCGGCAATTATTGGGCACAGTGGCTGCGTTTGATGGCACCGTGGCGGCAATTGATGGGCACAGTGGCTGCGATTGATGGGCACAGTGATGGCATTTAATGGCACAGTGGCAGCAATTGATGGGCACAGTGGCGGCCATTTTGCTGAAGCCCAGAGCCCCTGAACAGCATTAATAATGCGGAACTAAACCAATTGATTTAACAGTTTCAAAAAGCAGTTACATTCCTGGAATAGAAATTGACGAAGTGATCTGGATGCCGCACACCAGACAAGATAACAAGTGCCTTTATTAATAAAAAGCTGGATCACAAGATGTACAAGACACTGCAGCAGGGACGTACAGAAATCAGCTGACGCGTTTCGCACTCATAACGGGTGCCTACTCATAGCTGACAAACCTGTTTGCGGTGTGCGGCATCCAGATCACTTCGTCCATTTCTGCTCCACCCAGCATCAGCCAGCACCTGGGACTCTTTCCCTTTGAAGAATTTCAACTTGTTTATTCACTCATTGATTTAGACCTACCTGAGCGGTGCAACTCTCTTCGTTACATTCCTGGAATGCCGGGATTTCTAACTGTCACATTTGCTTGTGTCCTCGATCAAACTGTCGACCATCCATCGGTTGGTGTCATAACTGATCATGTGTGCAGCACCATGGCAGTTGCAGATCAAACAGAAGCAGCTTCCTGTAAAGCATAGGTGTCATGAAGATCCTGCCAGTAACCAGCGATCCAGGCGCACGGGAACACGGCCACGGGTTCCACTACGCATGCGCGCGCGTTCACGGGTGCAGTCACGCACGGGCAGGCGGGCTATTTAAACCGGTCTGTCACACTCCATCCCCGCTGCCTGCTCTACAGCGTTCTGTGTGTGTATCCTAATCTGATCTGTGAATCCTGTTATCTGACCCGGCTTCCTGTTTTGACCATCCTGCTATCCGCCTGCACCAGACCCTCTTGGCTTGCCTGACCATGCCTCTGTATGACCCCTGGTACCTCTGCTGTCCGACCGCTACCGACCACCGGCTTGTTGACCTTCTGCTGTATATACCAGTATCCAGTCTACTACCTGCTTCTTGTTCCTGGTTCCAGTCCAGCGTTCCAGGCTCCTACCTGCTGTTGTTCCTGGTTCCAGTCCAGCGTTCCAGTCTACTACCTGCTGCTTGTTCCTGGTACCAGTCCAGCGTTCCAGGCTACTACCTGCTGTTGTTCCTGGTTCCAGTCCAGCGTTCCAGTCTACTACCTGCTGCTTGTTCCTGGTTCCAGTCCAGCGTTCCAGGCTCCTACCTGCTGTTGTTCCGGGTTCCAGTCCAGCACTCCACTGCCCGGCTTGCTTACCTGTTGGGTTTCTGGTCCTCCCTGCGTTCCAGTCTCTGTCTTCAGTCTTCTCTTCAGGTTCCTGATTCCAGAGGGTGCCACCACTACTGAACTTCCAGCGACTGTTGATCCTGCCAGGCACCCATACCACTCTTCACTCCTGGCCCTCTGTCTCCATTCCAGGGGAACGGGAGTGGGAGCTGTAAGGGAGGTCTTTCTCTGCACTTCAGGCTCAAAACCTACCAGGTACGTGACAGTAGCAGACAGCCATGTCTGAGCCTGAGCAGGGAACGTCTCCCATGGAGGAACTCTGTGCACACCTGGCAGGATTAACTGAAGCAGTCAAAAATATACAGCAAGGATACACCAGGCTGGAGGAACGAGTCCTAACCTTGTCTAATCCCATTGGGGTCCAGGGGGCTCCTTCTGCTCCTGCTCCTTCAGTCGGGCCTTCCTCAACAGTGGTGATGCTCCCTCCAGAACCTAAGGTTCCTACACCTGAACGTTTCTCCGGGAATCACCATAAGTTCAGGGCCTTCCGCAACTCCTGTGAATTATTTTTTGCTCTTCAGCCACGTACCTTTTCCTTGGAGGCTACAAAGGTGGGCTACGTAATTTCTCTACTTTCTGGTGACCCCCAAACCTGGGCCCATCGCCTCTTGGAGCAAAAGGACATATCCCTGACCAATCTCTCCACCTTCTTTGACGCATTGGGTCAGTCGTATGATGATCCCCAGCTGTCCGTAACTGCGGAGACGGCTCTGCATACCCTTCAACAGGGTCGCAGGGCAGCAGAGGACTATGTGGCTGAATTCAGGAAGTGGAGTGCGGACACTAATTGGAATGATGCGGCTCTCCGCTATCAGTTTCGGTTGGGAATTTCTGACTCTCTGAAGGATGAATTGGCCAGGGTGGGTACACCACAGACTTTAAATGCTTTAATCGACCTAGCCATCCAGATTGATCGACGCCTACGAGAGCGTAGGTCTGAGAGAGTTATGTGTTCTTCTCGTCCAACTTGGGTTACCCCTAAGGTTCCCCATCACTCATCACCAACACCACCTACCTCCACGTTTAACCTACCTGAGCCAATGCAATTGGGAGTCCTGCGGCCTTCGCTCACCCAGGAAGAACGACAACGTCGTTGAGCAAATAATTTGTGCCTGTATTGCGGGGAACCTGGGCACTATGTCAGGAACTGTCCCTCAAACTCCGTAAGTGCTTATCTTTATCTACTGACTATGTTGCACCTCTGGTCAAAAATACCACTCACCTTGCTCTCCCTCTCCTGCTACAGCTTCCAGGAAAGACCATGCAAATAACCGCCATTATTGATTCCAGGGCTTGCAGCTGTTTCATGGATTCTCTTTTTGCCACCCAACACCAGATACCTTTGTCGCCTAAAGCCCATGAACTCTCTATCCATCTAGCTGATGGAACCGCTATCAAATCTGGACCTGTTACTCAAGAGACTATCCCAATACCCGTCTCCATTTCCAACGCCCATCAGGAACAGCTACGCCTGGACATTATCGCTTCACCCGTTTCCCATAATCCTCGGCATGCCATGGTTACAGGCTCACAATTCGGACATTAATTGGATCACGGGTGAGGTTACCTTCCCCTCCTCTTATTGCCAACAGTTCTGCAGAACTCAGAATGCTCAGGAGAACCCTACTCTGCTATGCCTAGATACAGATCCTAGTCTACATCCGTCTATTCCTTCTGCCTATCATGACTTTTTGGACGTATTTAGCAAGCAGAAGGCAGATGTGTTACCCCCTCACCGGGCCTATGACTGTCCCATTGAGTTACTTCCCGGTGCTGAAATTCCTTTTGGAAGAATCTTTCCCTTAACTGAAGTGGAACAAGGGGCTTTGAAAGAATACATTGATGAAAACCTTAAAAGAGGCTTCAGGTGCAGGCATCTTCTTTGTGCAGAAAAAAGATAAAACCCTCAGACCTTGTGTGGATTACCGCAAACTAAATAAGATCACTGTGAAGAATCGGTACCCTCTCCCCCTAGTGCCAGAGTTGTTCCAAAGACTGGGGACGGCCACCATATTCACCAAACTTGATCTCCGCGGGGCCTACAATTTAGTTCGTATTAGGGATGGAGACGAATGGAAGACCGCCTTTCGTACCCGCTATGGACATTTTGAGTACCTCGTGATGCCTTTCGGCCTGTGCAATGCCCCTGCTACATTTCAGTACTTTATTAATGATGTGTTACGTGACTTTTTAGACCTGTTTGTCATCGTCTATTTAGACGACATATTGATTTTTTCTTGTTCCCTTGAATCCCATCGCAGGCACGTCAGAAGTGTGTTGGGCCGACTTCGACAACACGGTCTATATGTAAAGGCTGAAAAATGTGAATATGAACAGGAAAGTATTCCATTTTTGGGGTTAGTCATTTCCAGTAAGGGCATTAAAATGGACCCTCAAAAGGTCACTGCAGTCCTAGATTGGCCAGTCCCGACAGACAAAAAAGGAATCCAGCGATTCGTTGGATTCGCTAATTTTTACCGTAAATTTATTAAAGGGTTCTCAGCCATCATTACACCCATCACACAACTAACCAAACAAGGTACACGCTTGCATTGGTCTGCTGAAGCCCAAAAGGCTTTTGAGACTCTCAAAAGGGCCTTTTTACCTCCGCCTCTGTACTTAAGCATCCAGATTCCTCTCTGCCATTCATACTAGAAGTGGACGCATCTGAAATTGCAGTAGGGGCAGTGTTGTTCCAAAGACAGGGAACTAAGGCCCTGCTGCATCCTGTGGCCTTCTTTTCTCGTAAATTGTCCACGGCGGAGAGAAATTATGATGTAGGTGACAGAGAGTTGTTGGCAATCAAGTCAGCATTGGAGGAGTGGCGCTATCTGTTGGAGGGTGCCGCTCATCCAGTCTTAATTTTTACAGATCATAAGAACCTGGAGTATTTGAGATCTGCAAAAAGGTTGAAACCACGTCAGGCCAGGTGGGCTCTCTTTTTCTCCAGGTTCTCCTTTCATGTCACTTACCGCCCTGGTTCCAAAAATATCAAACCTGACGCCCTATCTAGGATGTTTCACAAGTCCCAAGAGATTTCCCCTCCAGACACCATTCTGTCCCCGGGGAATTTTCTTTTACTTCAGGGAAACCTGCTTTTCCAGATTAAGCAGGCTTCCGCAGGATTGGAATCTTCCATTAAAGCAGAACTCCAAGTTAAGGATGGGTTACTGTGGCATGAGAGTAGGATCTTTATACCTGAAAGACTACGAGTTGCAGTACTAGAGCTCTGCCACGATCATGCACTGGCTGGGCATTTTGGCGTAGCTAAGACCACTGATTTGGTACAGCGTGCCTTCTGGTGGCCTCAGCTATGCAAGGATTGGAAAGAGTTTGTAGAGTCCTGTACCACCTGCATTAGGAACAAGGGGCACACAACAAAGGCATGGGGACTACTAAAACCCTTGCCTGTCCCAGATAGGCCCTGGAAAATGCTCTCTATAGACTTTATTATAGAATTACCCCCGGCTGGGGGCTTCACCTCAATCTTTGTCATAGTGGATCGGTTGTCGAAGATGGCCCACTTTGTCCCAATGAAGGGCACCCCTTCAGCTACAGAAACGGCACAAGCATTCATTAAAGAGGTCATCAGGCTCCATGGGGTACCAGTTGATATCGTTTCAGATCGGGGGGTACAGTTTACCTCCCGATTCTGGAGGGCTTTGTGTAAAACTTTGAAAATTGAACTTTCATTTTCATCGGCTTATCATCCCCAGACTAATGGGCAAACAGAAAGAACAAACCAGACCCTTGAACAATATTTGCGCTGTTTTTCTTCTTTTGCCCAAGATGATTGGATTTCTGTTCTGCCATTGGCCGAATTCGCTTATAACAATTCTATTCATTCTGCTATCAAACAGACTCCATTTTTTGCGAATTATGGTTTCCCCCCTTCATTTTTACCTAACTCTCTTCCAGAATGCACAGTACCCGCAGTCCAGGAGAAATTGGATTTCTTTACCTCCAACAACCAAGTTTTACAGGACACCATGACCAGGACCCAGGAGTATAACAAAGCAACCTTCGATAAGAAAAGGCGAGGTGAGCTCTTACTTGCACCTGGGGATGAGGTATGGCTGTCCACAGTAAACCTCAGGTTGACTTGCCCTCTCCCAAGAAATTGGGTCCCAAGTTTCTTGGGCCGTTTTCTGTTAAGCGGAGAATTAATGAAGTTGCATACAAACTTGAACTCCCAGGTTCACTAAAGGTGCATCCAGGTTTTCACGTGTCCTTGCTCAAACCCTCTATTACCAACCCCTTTCCAGGTCGAAGTACGGATCCTCCTGATCCAATCTTGGTAGATGGGGAGGAGGAATTCGAGGTGGAGGCTATCATGGACCATAGGAAAAGAGGTAACCAGAATCAATTTTTGATAAAGTGGAGGGGGTTTGGCCCAGAAGAGAATTCTTGGGAACCAGAAGATAATATTCATGCTAAAAATCTGTTACAAACCTTTAAAAGATCCCACCCAGAGAAATTTTCTCAAAGGGGCATCCGGAGGCTACCTCTTGGGGGGGGCAATGTCATGAAAATCTTGCCAGTAACCAGCGATCCAGGCGCACGGGAACACGGTCACGGGTTCCACTACACATGCGCGCGCGTTCACGGGTGCGGTCACGCAGGGGCACGCGCGCGCGCACTCCCGCTGGTGTCAGGCGGGCTATTTAAACCGGTCTGTCACACTCCATCCCCGCTATCTACTCTACAGCGTTCTGTGTGTGTATCCTGATCTGATCTGTGAATCCTGTTATCTGACCCGGCTTCCTGTTTTGACCATCCTGCTATCCGCCTGCACCAGACCCTCTTGGCTTGCCTGACCATGCCTCTGTATGACCCCTGGCTCCTACCTGCTGTTGTTCCTGGTTCCAGTCCAGCGTTCCAGTCTACTACCTGCTGCTTGTTCCTGGTTCCAGTCCAGCGTTCCAGGCTACTACCTGCTGCTTGTTCCTGGTTCCAGTCCAGCGTTCCAGGCTCCTACCTGCTGTTGTTCCGGATTCCAGTCCAGCGCTCCACTGCCCGGCTTGCTTACCTGTTGGGTTCCTGGTCCTTCCTGCGTTCCGGTCTCTGTCTTCAGTCTTCTCTTCAGGTTCCTGATTCCAGAGGGTGCCACCACTACTGAACTTCCAGCGACTGTTGATCCTGCCAGGCACCCATACCACTCTTCACTCCTGGCCCTCTGTCTCCATTCCAGGGGAACGGGAGTGGGAGCTGTAAGCCCCGGTTCACACTGGGACGACTTGTCAGGCGACCTAGTCGCCTGACAAGTCGCCTCCCGTTCTGTGCTATGGAACCGTTCTAAGGGGAGCGACGCAAGTCGCTCCGACTTAGAAAAAGGTTCCTGTACTACTTCGGGGGCGACTTGGGGCGACTTGCATAGACTTCTATACAGAAGTCGTTTTGCAAGTCGTCCGGGCAGTCGTTTGCAGGTCGCCTCGCTGAGGCGACCTGCAAGTCGTGCCGCCTCTGGTGTGAACCGAGGCTAAGGGAGGTCTTTCTCTGCACTTCAGGCTCAAAACCTACCAGGTACGTGACAATAGGAGGTTATAAGGGTGTCAGCAGATTGCCCTCTACAAACTTGGTAGTGCCTATAAATAGAGGGCACTTGAGCATGTGCAGAGCAGGGTGAGACAGTGTATTACCATATTTTAAACAGTATAGACACTTATTTTTAATGTTTTACATATCTATACCTGCAACAGGGACCAGCCTGAACTGATTTAGCAGGGCTACATTTTCTGACTAATGCTGCGTACACACGAGCGGACTTTACGGCAGACTTTGCTCGGCGGACTTTTCGCCGGACTTTGTCGGCTCCTTGCGCCGGACTTAAAAAGGGACGGACTTGGCCACACACGATCACTGCAAAAGTCCGCTGCTTTGGAACGCGGTGACGTATATAGCACGTACGACGGGACTATAAAAAGGAAGTTCAAGCCCCACTACGGCACCCTTTGGGCTCCTTCTGCTAATCTCGTGTTTATCTCGTGTTAGTAGAAGTTTGGTTAGAGACGATTCGCACTTTTCACACTTCAGCTTATTTTGATCGTTCTCTGCGGTTCAGTTTGTGCTTGTGAGGTTTGTATCTGCTTTTCAGTGCGTGTTGGTCAGTTCGTAACCTGCCTTGCAGGCCGTTCTGGTCCACTCGTTCCTGATTTTCAGGTCGTTCTTCAAAGGCCTTGCTGTTCTTCAGTGCGTTTGTTATAAGTTTGTTTGTTTGACCAGCCGACCATTTGAAGCCATGTCGCGTTGACATACTCGTTCTCGAGTTCATGCTGCGTAGGGACTTGGTGTTGGGGTTAATACTTTGACCCGAGTCCAGTCCATGAACAGGGCGAGAAGGAGTTCATGGATGAAGAATTGGGTGCGCCAGCGTGACCAATTCTCGCACATGCCTTTGCTCTGTGAGATCCGTGAGAATAATCCTGAGGATTTCAGGAATTTTCTCAGGATGACGGACCCCATTTTTGAGCGTCTGCTGGCTATGCTGACCCCCTATATCAGCAGGCAGGATACCTGCATGAGGCAAGCCATCAGTGCGGAGCAGAGGCTAGTTGCCACGTTACGTTACTTGGCGACTGGGAGAAGTCTTCAGGACGTGAAGTTCTCGACAGGCATCTCCCCCCAGGCTCTGGGGATAATAATCCCAGAGACTTGTTCTGCCATCATTCAGGTCCTGCAGAAGGACTATATGAAGGTAAGTTTTCTACTTTAACGTTACATGATATGTATTAAATGTTTGATAATGTATTGTATAAATGTCCTCCTTACCTAATTGCCATGCTTTCAATATGCTGTGAATGTCCCCTTTTACTTCATGCATGCCTGTTTTTGGACATTAATCATTTATTGCCCTACATGCATATTTACCTTCAATAACCTCCCCACCATGCAATCCTGGGTCCATTTATATCTCTAGCCTATAGTCCCTTGAACAATGTATATTGTCTGCTCCATTGTCTTGTTTGACCCTCCCCCACCCCACAAATGTTTAAAACAGTCAGGTGTGTTTGTTAACCTAATTAGAACCCCTCCCCCACCCCACAAATGTTTAAAACAGTCAGGTGTGTTTGTTAACCTAATTACAACCCCTCCCCCACCCCACACATGTTTAAAACAGTCGGGTGTGTTTGTTAACCTAATTAGAACCCCTCCCCCCACATTCAAATGGATCAATGGGCCATCAGAGGGGGTGATTAATCTTATAAGTGGGCCTTATGTTTTTTATAATTTAAATTACACACACACATATTAATAATGTTTGACTGCTGTTGTTCACTAATGTTTTTGTGTAATCTGATATACAAGTTATGTTTAAAAGTCCTTATCTTAATGTTTGTTTGTTTTTTTCACTCCACAGTTTCCTTCCAGTACACAGGAATGGCAGACTGTGGCCTGCCAGTTCGCTGACCGTTGGGACTTTCCCAACTGTGTCCGGGCGATTGACGGGAAGCATGTCCGCATTGTGCCACCACCGCATTCGGGGTCTTATTTCTATAACTACAAGGGGTTCCATAGTGTAGTTTTGATGGCGGTGGTCTCGGCACATTTGGACTTTCTGTTTGTGGATGTGGGGAAGAACGGCCGGATGTCTGATGGAGGAGTCTTTGCACAGACCGAGCTGTGCCAGCGTCTCCAGACTGGTGGCCTGGGATTGCCACCTGATGACCAGAATGTTGATGGACTCCCCTCAGTTTTTATCGCTGATGAAGCGTTTGCTCTCGGTGAGCACTTGATGAGGCCGTTCCCCCAGAGGACACTTACCCCTGAGAGGAGGGTATTTAATTACCGGCTGGCCAGAGCAAGAAGAGTTGTGGAGAATGCCTTTGGGATTCTGGCCAGCCGGTTCAGTTTGTTCCTTTCAGCAATAAATCTGGCGGACTATAAACTAAATGAAGTCATACTTGCTTGCTGCATCCTACATAACTTTTTACGTAGACATTCTGCGACATATATTTCTTCTGTTGGGCCTGAGGCCGGACTGGAACAAGATCAAATAATGACAGGCCTAGAAATTGGCCGTATTGGCTTGGCCCCCGCAACCGCACGTCAAGTGCGTGAGCGATATGTGAATTATTTTAATGGTCGGGGGCCATTGCTATTCAGCAAGAGCTTTAATTTTTCAAAAAAATACAATAAAAATAATTGAACAAAAATATCTTGTTTTTATTCTTGTTTGCATTTAGTTTGGTCTGTCTCCTAGTGCACTTGTAGTAGTGGCAAGTGCATTTACCTTTAGTTAATCAGGCCCTTTGTCACTGTAACCACCCAAAAAAAAAAAAATATTTTTCAGAAATAATCAGCCACACATATTGTATTAGTAAAAACTTTTTATTGTGTGCACATTTAAAGGTGCATTTTTGAATAATTTTTTTTCTTAATAGTTTTTTTTTTGGTGTAAAAATATTTATTTTGTTTTAACGTTATTAAAGGCATATTTTTACAAAAATAGACCTTGATTAAAATATTTAAATTCACAACAGTGTTTTGAAAAACATACCAAAACATTAAAGAACTTACAAAGTTCAACATTTAAAGAACGGTGCATGTGATGTCACCCTTGTAAATCGTTAATTTTGAATATGCTCAAAATTGAGCATTACAAAAGGGTCAAGTCAACATGTGCTATCTCCCATCATGGGTGAGCAATGTACGTGTTTTGTGTGTGCAATCCCTTTTTGTTCCTATCACCACTAAATAATTTTGATGATGAAGGGGTTGCAAACACAAAACAAGTACATTGATAACCCATGATGGAAGATAGCACATGATGACTCACCGTGTGCATCATAAACAAAATTTGGGGATCCAAAAAAAAATTAAAAAACACATTTCTAGAAGAAACAAACTTCACAAGGAAATGAAGAACATGATTGTTGTTTTTAGGAAAAAAGTTATTATATTCTGCCCAAAACATCAATCATGTTCTTCATTTCCTGTTGCATGGAGTCCAGGCGAAGTTGCATGCTGTGAATTTGGTCACGCATTTTATCTATTTGGCCATTCCACAGCATTATCTGGCCAATCAGTCTTTTTTTGTCCTCAAAAATTTAGAAGACAGGATGAACATTCCCTCTGAACATCAATTATAAACAATGCACATTTTCAGGCAAGTTTCACAGATGCAGACACCTCAATGATCTCCTATGTGTATTACCCCTCTAAAATGTATTTATGGTCACATAGTACACTAGTGCTGCTCGTGAGTCCAGATGTGTAAACAGCTGCTGTGTCCTGTCCTTACATTACACTGAATCATTTTTGAAGAAGCATTATATTTTCCAACACATCTACACCACATCAACAAATTGTGGGAATCCGACAAATTATCAAGACATAAATGTATGTCCAACCCTGTACCATCGTATTTGGTGAAAAAATAACGTCATTTTCTAAAGTATCATATGTATTTTACAAAGAACGGTCTTTACGAACAATGCTGTATAAAGTAAAAAAATATGGATCAGCATGCAAGTTAAGTATCTCAATAGTAAAACACAACAAGTACTTACTTTTTTTAAGCAGCTTCTTTATTCGCCAATATTGTTCTGGCTCCCGACTTTTGATGTCAGACCACTGCTTCCTCAATTGTTCTTTCGACCGCTTAGTGCCAAATTTAGCTTCTAGAGCGGTGACAACTGAGGACATTATTTTGTCCTTCCGCGTATTCGGTCGTGTGTACGGTCCTTTTTTGCCATTGTAGTCCTCCCTTCTCAATATGGACACCATCTCCACCATCTCTTCAAAAGCCATGTTGGTGGCCTTATATCACCTCCGGGATGTGGATGGTTGTGGCTCCGGGCTTTCCTCCGCGCTACTTCCACTGATTCTCTCCGCCATCTTTATCTATCTACTCCCACTGCACAACGAAGAGTGAAGGGGCGGGGACAAATCGTACTAAAGAACGTCAGGGGCGGGCGACACAGGCGGAGCATGACACATGCGCAGTGTATATAAAGCTATTACGATGGCCTACGTATGTCCGTGCGGAAGTAGCGAGCGTCAGAAACGAAGGTAAGATTAAAGTGTGGGTGTGTGTGTGTGTGTGTATGTATGTGTGTGTGTGTGTGTGTGTGTGTGTGTGTGTGTGTGTGTGTATGTATGTATGTGTCCCCTAGATTACAAACCTAAATAATCCTGTGATTTGTGACTGACATTAGTTTGGATCTTGTGTCTTGTCTTTCAGAAACAATGAATCCCTTTAAAGAGGAAGAATTTTTGTCCTAATTTATTGAGCTCTATCAGGAAAAGAAAAACCTGTGGGAGGTCAAACACCCACTATATTACAATAGAGATGTAAGGAAGGCTACACTGGGAACACTTTTAGAATTTGTGAAGACTCGAGTCCCCCAGGCAGACCTCAAGTTTGGGGACAAGAAAATTGGTATCTTGGGAAACATGTACAAGCAGGAACACAATAAAATCCAGGAGTCGCTCAGATCCGGTGCAGCAGCTGACCAAGTATATGTACCCAAGTTGTGGTACTACAACAAAATGCGATTCCTGGATGACCAGACGGAAGCCAGGCAATCACTTTCCACCCTTCCTCCCACCCTTCCCTCCAGCCTTCCATCCACCTCCACCCCAGCTGAGGAGTCCCAGGATGAACTGGGCCTTTTCATCATTGATGAAGTTGATGCGCCCAGCTTCAGCCAGGTATCCTTTTTTGTGGAATTTGTGATTGTGTAAATGTTATTAATGATGTTAACGTGTTCATTTTTTAAGTGCTTCCTAAAAAATGACTTCATCACAAATATTAATATGTAGACATATCGCTAGACAGTAGTGGCCAAAAATATACTTCTGCATAGGTGTGCGCAGCCTCTTGCATTAGGGTGTGCACCCCAAAGCTCAAATACATATGCACGTGTATATGTACTGATGGTGTCAGTAGGGCAGTGGACAGTGTAATTTTGTTAATTTTCTTTTCCCAAAAATGTTTGGCTTGTGTAACATTTTTGGGGGGGATGAAATATCAGTGGTCTAAACAGGGGGGAATATGCAGCACACAAGGCAATTAGGGTGTGCCCAGGCACACCTGGCACACCCTGTGCGCGCGCCTATGTACTTCAGATATTGTTGATCACCTGAAATAATGGTGGTGTCAAATAGATAGCCTTTACTATTTTTTGAAAATTATATTTGCAAGTCATGAGCTGAAAATTGTGTGTGATTGCATAACACAAAATTACAACTATGTCCCTTTTTTTGAAACAGGATGACCTCAGCCAGGGGGAGGCCTTGCCCAGTGGGAGAGAGGAGGAGGCTGTGGCTGGGCCAAGTAGAAGCCGCACGGAGTGTTAGGTGTCTCCTCTCCGCATTCTCCTCAAAAGGCCCAGGAGAATGACACAAACTGAGCAGGAATCCCTAGCCCTCATACGGGAAGCAAGCCAAATCCTGGGCACACCACGCAATGCAGAGGAGGCGTATGGCACCTATATAGCCAGCAGATTGCTGGAGTTGGAAAAGGGCCAACGCCTCCTCTGTGAGGGTTTGATTTTTCAGGCCTATCAGAAGGGCTTGAGAGGGGAGCTTACTGCTACCACGTATCTGGCAGATGAAGCCACTCCTCCTCCTCCTCCTCCTGCCCCAAGTACACCACCAGAGGCACAACCTCCGAGGAAGGCTGCAGAGAAGCGTGGAGGGAAGGCTGCAGAGAAGCATGCAGGGAAGGCTCCACGGAAGAGTCGAAAGTAATTGCCTGGTTTCTGTCTGGTCTGACTGTGCTCCCTGTGCTCCCTAGTCGCAAGATACCAATTTTCTTGTCCTAAAACTTGATGTGTGTCCTGGGGGACGAAAGGCTTCACAGATTCTAAAAGGGTCTCCAGTGTTGCCTTCCTAATTTTTTTTTGACCAAAATAAATGGATTTTTTTGTTACCTTACATTATTGACTATGTGTTTTGATTCAAAAACGCCATTTTGTTTGGGAGTAGGCAGGTACAGGTCAAAAAGACTATGGGGTTGATTTAAGAAAAGCAAATAGACTGTGCACTTTGCAGAGGGCAGTTGGCCTCTGCAAGTGCAATTGCTCCAGAACTTCAGAAATTAGGTAAGGCTTGACTTTGCAAAGAGTACCCAATCCTGTGCAAGGAAAATTCTAAAAACAGCATTTTTGCTTGCACATGATTGGATGATGGAAGTCAGCAGAGCTTCTGCTCATTTACTAAGCTCTGGAGCAACTGCTCTTGCAGAGGGCAACTGCACTTTGCAAAGTGCACAGTCTTTTTCCCTTTAGTAAATCAACCCCTATGTGTATTTTTGCCAAAAGGCTAAATCATTTCTAAAATCAAGTGAAAAGTACTAGTGAAAAGTTCACTTGAGAAATTGCACAGCAAGTGCACTTGTTGGAAGTGCAGTTGCTGTAAATCTGAGGGGAAGAGCTGAAATGAAATGAAGCTCTGCTGATTTTATCATACAATCATGTGCAATAAAAAGTTTTTGGTTTTTTTTGGGGTTCCTTGCATGTGCCCCTCGGATCCACAGCGAAGGCACTTCAAAATGCTCTTTCTGTGCAATTCCAAGTAGAATTTGCACTTGTAGTGAAAAATGAATTTGCCTTTGGAAAATACACCCCCCTATGTCTAATGAACAAGGGACACCAACCTCATTAAGGTTCATTAAAACAACACAAAATATTAAGGTTGTTGTGGTAACTTGAAAATCCACACAAAAAAAACAAAAAAAAAGTTGGTATAATTTAGCACACATTGTAAAATAGATAAGTGTTGAAATCAATAAAAAAAAATAAAGATGAGTCCAAAATCTAATTTAAAAGTTTTTATTTAGGGAGATCTGGCTTTTTACAAATATCATATTAGTCATGGCATGAGGATAAATCATGAAGAAAGTAGTTTGTGAGAACTCTGTGTGAATATAAAGCAGAAATCAACTTCATTCCTGTCGCATTATAAATAAAAAAAAAAGCGCTGTATTAAAAGATCACAGAAGAGACTGGGGTCTGCTTGACAGAAACTGACCGGGCATGAGTGTAACTTCCATTGCGTTCAGCTCTGATCAGCAGGGGAACTGCTCACAAATCCCCAGCTGATCAGAGTGAACTCAGCACCATGTGAAAGGAGCCTTTGCGAGAGTTATAACCCCACAGAAAAGTATGTGTCGGACCAATTCAGTGAAAGGATATAAATATATACATCCATGGGTGAGCATCATCCCGACCAAAGCACATATAGGACTGTACCAAAAGTTGGGACTTTAAATATGCTCCCCCAGGACTGTTAGGCACCGACATATAAATGTGTCAGAAACCATGAATCAGACTGAGACAGAAGTACAGTTAAATCACATTTGTTTATTAATAATAATAATAATAAAAAGGTTAACAGAGTAAACGTAGTCAAAACATAGCCAGAGTTCAGGAACCGGAACGGATAGTCAGACAAGCCAAAACATCAGGGAGCCAGAGATGAGCGTAGTAAAACAGCAAGCAGGATCTGGAACCAGAAGGAATGTCAGCCAAGCAAGTCTTTAAGAGGAACACAGGAGAGCGTCTCTAGAGATGTGACCAAGACGAAGGCAGAGATCATCTGGGCTGGACAGCTTAAGTAGGCAGGACTGATGAGCAGGATATCATCAACAGGTGAGTCACTGTGGAGAGAAAGGAGCTGGCAATTAGCTGACAGCTGAGCGACCAGCTTTGGAAGGAAGGGCTGAGCCCAGCCCTTACAAAATGTCAATTAAAAGAGTTACATTTTTATTGTACAAAAATGTATAAAAAGTCTCCAGACATATAAAATATTATGTGGATCAGGATCCTTATGATAACAAATTGAACACAGGTAGGTATGTACAGTATATGAATAAAAATCACAGAAAGCTTAGCATTCAATGTTCTGGTCAGTCTACCCGTTTCACGGTAGTTGCCGCTTCCTCCATCCCGAGGAAACAGCAAATACCATGAAACACGTAACATGATCTAAACATTGAATTCAAGGTTTTTTGTGATTTTTAACCACTTCAATACCAGGCACTTAGACACCTTCCCGCCCAGACCAATTTTCAGCTTTCAGCGCTGTCGCAATTTGAATGACAATTGCGCGGTCATGCTACACTGTACCCAAACAAATTTTTTATAATTTTGTTCCCACAAATAGAGCTTTCTTTTGGTGGTATTTGATCACTTGTGCGGTTTTTATTCTTTGCGCAACAAATAAAAAAAGATCGATTTTTTTTTATATATTTTTTTTTGTTTCTGTTAAAATTTTTTGTAAATAAGTACGTTTTCTTCTTCAATGACGAGCACTGATATGGCTGCACTGACGGGCACTGATGGGCACTGATGAGGTGGCACCAATGAGGTGGCACTGATGAGGTGGCACTGATGGGCACTGATGATGCGCACTGATAGGCGGCACTGATGGGCACTGTGAGGTGGGACTGATGGGCACTGATAGGTGGCACTGGTATGCGGCACTGATGGGCACTCATAGGTGGCACCGATGGGCACTCATAGGCGGCACTGATGGGCACTCGTAGGTGGCATTGATTGGTACATATGGGTGGCACTGATGGGTACTTATGGGTGGCACTGATAGGTGCCACTGATGGGCACTAATAGGTGGGCACTAATGGGCACTGATGGGCACAGATGGGCACTGACAGGTGGCACCGATGGGCAATGACAGGTGGCACTGATGACACTGATTGGTGGCACTGATAAAATGTATTGGTGGCATTGCTGGGCATAACTAAAACATAATGGTGCCAATCAGTGCCCATTTGTGGGCACTGATTGGCACAGATTGGGCACATTTGGTTTGTTGACAGTTTATGTGTATAATTTTATGTGCACTAATTTTTGTCACCTTATTACATTATTGTTTCTATAGATTATTTCACTGGCACTTCTGTGCACATATATTGTAGCAGCCTAATTTAAGTATTGTACTGTGTTATTTCACATGTCTGTTCACATTCAACACTTTATGTGAGTGCTTAATTTAATAGTTGGTAGCCTCACAGGTCAATTTATTCAGCGCAGCCTCCCCTTTTTTACATACAGCTACCACCATGGCACAACTTCTTTCTGCAGCCAGCGACCACCAACACGAGAAAGAGCCAGCACCCCCCCCCCCCCGACAGCATCCCTCAGCCACAGACTGGCCTTTTTTCATCCACCCCCTGTCCCATCCCATCCTTTTCACGCCCTTCCTCCTGATCATCAGTGTCACAAACAGTAAGGACAGCTCAGTCCCAGTGATTGGCAGCCCTCCACCCCTCCCTCCAGCCTACCCTTACCCCCACCTATGCGGGACTCCACTGTGGGGGGGTTCGCATCCTATGCTAGCACTGCCTGCTGATTGGCTTCCCCTGCCTCTTAAAAATAAGGGGGGGGCGCAGTTTGTCATCTTCGCTCTGGGCACCAAATGGCCTTGTCCCAGCACTGATTGGCTGTTCGCCCACAGCGAACAATTTAGGGTGTTTGCGGCAAATTCAAAAAGCCGCGGAACACCCTTTAAAATTCTATGGGAGCAATCTAAAGTGCTAATTTTAAAGGTTAATATGCAAGTTATAGTCAAAAAAGTGTTTGGGGACCTGGGTCCTGCCCCAGGAGACATGTATTAATTCCAAAAAATGTTTAAAAACGGCTGTTTTTTCGGGAGCAGTGATTTTAATAATGCTTAAAGTGAAACAATAAAAGTTAAATATTCCTTTAAATTTCGTACCTGTGGGGTGTCTATAGTATGCCTGTAAAGTAGCGCATGTTTCCCGTGTTTATAACAGTCCGAGGGCAAAATGACATTTCTAAAGGAAAAAAAATCATTTAGTGCTAGCGCTAGTGCCGGCTATTAATGAATTGTCGTTCCCGACAATACATATAAAAGTCATTGAAAGTCATTGAAAAATAAAAAATACATAGGGGTCCCCCAAAATTCCATTACCAGGCCCTTCAGGTCTGGTATGGATATTAAGGGGAACTCCTCGCCAAAATGTAAAAAAAAATTGGCTTGGGGTTCCCCCCAAAAATCCATTGTTCCCTATGTGGAACTTGCTTATGGTTCTCATTTCTATCAAGGCCTCATTTCTATCCTACAGAATTGACTACACTCTGCAAACCCTAATGACCGTATTTCTGGTTGCTACAACCTCTGTGAAAAAGGATGTCAGAACGGCAGGCTTTGTACTCAAGGAGCCTCACTTAACGTTCTACCCGGACAGAATAGTCTTAAAACTCCAGACTGCTTTTATCCATGGGGTGTCTTTCTCCTTCCAATTTAACCAGGAAGTCAATTTGCCGTCTTTCTTGGTTAAGTGAAAGAACCACATCCCCCTGGATGTTGAGCTAACGCTGGTGACCTGCTTGGCAGCTACCTTTTCATTTAGGAAAGCTCAAATATATTCTTGGTTCAAGCGTGGCTTAAAGTGGAGTTCCACCCACTTTTACAACTCTTCAGCATCTCTCACTAAACTGTGCACTGTAAACAAATTGGATATTTTTTTTATTTTTTTCTCAGGACCTACTGTATATCTGCTGTATTCATTTTTCACTTCCTCCTCCCTGGCCGCGGCCCATCGCATCATTTCCTGTTTGCAATGCCTTCTGGGAAGGGGCGGCAACTTCCTCTGAAACTGCCATTGCTATGGAAACCTGACCTGAAACCTATTACACTGCTTGTGCTGCACTGAGCATGTGGGGCGGCAACTTCTTCTGAAACTGCCGTTGCTATGGAAATCTGACCTGAAACCTATTACACTGCTTGTGCTGCACTGAGCATGTGCGAGATCTGCAAGGATGAGATCCAGGAAGAAATACAGTCTGGCTTCAGATGCCCACACTTAAGATGGCCACGGCCTGCTGTAAGTTTATAAAATAACAAACTACTGCTATAAACTAACAAAACAGACCTTAGTTTACAGACTAACTTTACTAGAATACATTAAGCTTGTGTATTATCGGGGTATTTTTATTTAAAAAGTATCATTTCGGCCGGAACACCACTTTAAAAACTTTCGGTTGCTTTATTTCATGTAGTCACATGGAAAAATTACAAAGCAAGTACCTCCAGACATAATCATGACATTAAATGCCTATATAATGCAGATATGGATGGATTACGTTTCGGGCTAGTATGCTTGCGCCCTTCCTAAGATCCGTCAGAGCATATCTAACAGGTTTACTGCAATCAATCCTTTAAATACAAATTAGTGGTATACATCACATGTGGAAACAATATAGTTGATTGATTCAATTCATAGTATATTCATCACCTATGCAGATACGTGTTTTTTACACCATAGACACAAGATCTAACAATTAGCGGCCGATATCCTTATCTCATCATTCTTATTCTCCAAATGTGTTATATGAACCCATGAAAAATACATACATAGATAGAATGAGCATACCCATATACAGACCTCCCTATTTCGAAACACATTTCTATGTTTTTTTCATTTTTATTATCACTTATAAATCAATACTGTTAAATAAACAAATAAAGATCCAAATCAACATTTAAACCATATGGAGCAATAGTATTTAGAAAATGTATCCAATAAACTTCTCTTTTTCTCAGGGTTATTTCACGGTTACCCCCCCTCCTATTTTTCTCTATTCCCTCTAGGACCATATACTTTAATTGTGATGCATTATGTCCATATTCCACAAAATGTCTGGCTAATGGTAGTCGTGTTAGTTTGTCACGTATTGAATATTTGTGTCTTGCTATCCTGTCTTTTACTTTTTGTGTAGTTTCTCCAACATACACTAAACCGCATGGGCACTTAATGGCATATATGACATATGATGATTGGCAAGTGTAATACCCACGTATAGGGTTATTGAAGCCCCTATGTGGATGTGCAAAAACTTTTCCTTTTATCATGGAGTTGCATTGTATGCATGACAAACAGGGATACGATCCAAGGTTTTTTTGTCCTAAAAAAGTTGGTTTAATAAATGTGGATGTGGGTTGGTCCGATTTTATTAGTCGGTCCCGTATTGTTCTACCTTTCCTATATGAGGACATGGGGGGATTCCAGAATTCCTGTTTTTAAGTGCAGCAACCCTTTGGACTCTTTTTCTATATATAAGGTCGGTGGGAAGACCTGATTGCTGGCAGTGAATCGTAAGCTGGGTGCGGCTCTCCTCTATGATTTGAATATATTCTTCCCTTGAGAACGAGCACCAGCTATTTTGTGTGGAATCATCACAAGGATGGCAACGAGTGGCTTATACTCTTTCTCTGAAACTGAGGCCTCAAGGATCTTCACAGACACTATGGGATCCAGAGATTTCCTGACCCAGTCATCCCCAATACAACTAATCAAGAAAATGGAGAAGCTTACACAGAGAGCTATTACAATGGAACTACACCAGGTAACACTAGCGGAATACTATAAGATGCAAATGATCCCCAGAGGATTAAGAGTTCGTTTAATTCCAACTTTATTTTCACAAAATATGGACTTCAAAACCAAGTTTGCACAAATTCTAAATAAATGTTCCTTTGATATCATGACATTAGCTGTACAATTTTTGCAACAAGAAAGAACTCTTGTACAGCAGGAGATTGTCCAATTAGAAGAACAACTACAACAATGTTCAAATTAAGAGGAACTAATGGAATTTAAGAAAACTAACAAAGATAAATTGGAGAAATTTCATACTAATGTCCAGCTTCGCAAACGTACAAAACTTGAGCGGGACCGGGAAGACTACAAAAGTGATCGTGTCTACAACTGGATGGATCCAATATACCATCACCCAAAAGGACATAGGAAAATACAGCGCAAACAATTCACTAGCTCCAACTCATCTATCACATCTACTGGATCATCAAACAATGCATCCACTACTCCTTTTTTACCAGCAAACATGACCGAACCCGGACCAGGAGGGGCGGCCGGAGAATCAAGAAAAGACGCAACGGGAGGTGTAACTACCAGACGGCAGAACCGACAGAGACACTAGAAGAAAACCTGGTACATAACATTTCTTCCATTATTTTGTCTGAAGCCGAACTTAGTGTATTAAATAAGGGTTTGGGCTTTTGCCCTAAAGAAAGAATGGATGATTTTGTACTTAAGCAGGATTTGTATAGATTTTACAGACAATTAAGATTTAAAGCACATTTATCAGGTGGGTCGATTACCACATATAAGGAATCACTTACATTATCAATTAAAATATGGGTTTAAAATTGAAAAGCACTAAAGTACCCCCTACCTCATGTGCTGCAGTGGAGGTGTATATAGACAAAGAGGAAAATGACATAAAGAAATTCTTGTGTGATAGGAATAAAAGAGATCATATACCCCATAATTTGAATAAAGATAAGATTACAGCATTAAACTCCTTGTCAGCCCGGCGCGATATCACCATCAAACCGGCTGACAAGGGGGGAGCTATTGTGGTAATGGACACCCCCATGTATGAAAATGAAGTGATGAAACATCTTGGTGACACCCTTACATATAGTGGAAAAAATATATATAAAACACAAAGCGCTGTGATGCTAAATAGCTGATAATTACACATAAAACCAAGTGAGGCTGCTATCAAAAGAGAGTGTTTTCAGAGTCACTTAAAAAGAATAAATAATGATATTTGAAGCGCTTCACAATGTGCATGAAAATGAATATAAAAGTAAATATAAATAGTCAAATAAATCCAGCGGTGAGTAAAAATTCCTAAAAAATCCAACAATCAAAATAGTGTAAAACTATAAAAAATTAGTGACACCAAATGTGTAAAAAATTCACATAAAAAATCCACATAAAAATAAATATATAGGGATGTATTCAGAAGGTTCAATTATACAGGTGTGGAATCCTGATTGGTATAGAGCTTTTGATCACTAGCAAAGCTGTTTAAAAACACTTGCTAAATTAAGGTGCTCATTGATCTCAATAGTACCAAAATGTTTTTTGCTTCTATTCACAACCAATGTGAGAATCATAAACAGGCAAATAAGAGAAAAAAACAATCATTGTGCAATAGTTAGGATACCAATGTACACAGGCAAACTTCAATCCACTCACGTGTGCCTTATAATGATAAGGCATATGCAGGTTTTACTATAGCAGTCAGCCGCCTTAGACAGGAGCAGATTCAGTGCAGTACACTGTGTGAAACTGCTGATCTGCACAGAGCGTCCTTGGCTCCTCCCACGCGTTACATCACAGTCACGTGACTTTTTCAAGGATAATACAAGCTCTGACGGACTCAGCTTTATAGCACAACAGCAGAGTGGTTGCCATGGCTACAGCATGAGTTTATCATCATACTGCTTCCTGCATAAACTTCAATCCTGTTAAAACCTACTTTTATTAGACATGTAATTCATATGAATATCGTTGGTTTATCAAAAACCCGATTCCATGTGTAAAAAATGCAGTGTGTAAAAAGTAAAAAATATATATTGATATCTTCTAATCACGTTTACTTCTTCAACTCCCTCCAGTGGTCACAATTGGTATAGCATCTCACAGAGGGAGTATATGGCAAAGTTATGTCTCTAATGGTTTTGATAATTGACCAGTGCCCCATGATATCACAAAAATGGGGTATCCACATGCTCTGCTCATAAATGTATGGAAAACGGAGTAAACAAGATGACATGATATATATATATATATGTATATACATATAAAATATACATATATAAAATTAGATATAAGAAATAGGGAAATAATATTAAAATATAAAATTAAAATCTAAAAATTCCATGATAGAATATTGCAAAAATGGATGATGACCATTGTTTATATGCTAGAAATGAACCAAATATTGCCACTCAGAAAAAACTGGTATTGGACAAATAATGAGAATATTGGACCAAAAAATAAATAAAAATAAAAAATAATAAAAAATAAAATATAAATAAAATATATACCATAAATATATATATATATATATATATAAATCTGAAAAACCTCTAAAAATCAGAAATAAAACAATTCAGGTCGAATTCAATGTTCAAACCATGGGGTTCTAATGTACCCATCTGGAATATCCATTTGGATTCATTCTTGCTGAGTTCCCTCACTTTATGGGAACCCCTCCAGTGAGCCTTATACTTTTGAATAGCCCAGAATTGGAGACCCCTAGGGTCTCTGTTATGATACCTATCAAAATGTTTTGAAACACTGTGTTTTGGATAGCCTTTTCTAATGTTCTGGATATGCTCTCTTATTCTCTTCCACATTGGTCGCTTCGTTCTGCCAATGTATTGGAGGGAGCAGGAGCACTGTAAAGCATATACCACCCCCTCAGTCCTGCAAGATATAAAATCCTTTATTTCAAATTCTTGTCCAGTATTTGTTGAAGAAAATTTCTGACATTTGTATCCATTTTGATTAGTATTTATGCAGGCATAACACCTTTTACAGGGATAGAATCCTTTACCCTGAAAAAAGGTTAAATCAGTTATTCTCTTGGGTGGGTTGGGTACATTTTTAGCTATGATGTCCCTTAGAGTTGGAGCTCGTCTATAAATGAATCTCGGTTTTTCTGGGAGTATATTTGCCAAAGTAGTATCAGTTTTTAAAATAGACCAATGTCTTTTTATAATCCTCTCCATCCTCCTGTGTTGTACACTGAAGTCCATTATCAGAGGTATGTCATCTGTTTTGTCATTTACCTTGATTTTATCTTGGATCAGCGCTTCTCTTGAGGTTTGATTGACTTCTGTTATTTTTTCTTCTATAAAACATTTATTGTACCCTTTTTCTTCAAACCTCTTACCTATCCACTGAGCTTGTTTAAGATAGTCATTATTTTCTGAACAATTTCTCCGTAAGCGAATAAACTGGCCCTTCGGAATGTTGATTAACCATGGCTCATAGTGGCAACTCGTTACTGGTATATAGCTGTTCCTTTCCACCGGTTTGAAGAAAGTTTTTGTGCTGATGATATTGGCTGTTAGTTCTATTTCAAGATCAAGGAACTGGATTTTAGTCTCACTAATTTGATGTTCAAGTTTAATATTTTTTTGGTTCATATTCAAACGTTGGAAAAAGGATCTTAAACTCAGTTCATCACCCTTCCAAATAATAATACAATCGTCTATGAATCTTTTATATAGAACCAGTTCCTTTGGAGTATTTAAAAAGATGGCATCCTCCTCCCATTTTGCCATGAATATGTTGGCTACACTTGGGGCATATTTAGCTCCCATCCCAATACCCGTTAGTTGTCGAAAATAATTGTCATTATACCAGAAGTAGTTATGTTGAATACCAAAGGCCAGGCTTCTAAGAAGAAATCTTTTCTGTTTAGAAATGAGATGGCTGAATGAATCCATAGCCCATTTAGATGCTTCTATTGCATCGCTATGTTCAATTATTGTGTACAGTGAAGCAACATCAGCAGTTGCTAACAGATATCTTCCATTAGGGTCCAGGGTCAGAGATTTTAGTATTTGTAATAAATGTTTGGTATCACGTAGATAAGCTTTAGTGTTAGGTACTAGGGGTTGCAAGAATTTGTCCACATATTCCCCTAGTCTTGCATTGATCGATTGAATCCCATTAATGATGGGTCTTCCTGGTGGTGCCTCAGCATTCTTATGGATCTTCGGGATGGTGTAAATGATTGGAACTCTACATGTATCCGGTACTAAATATCTAGATTCTTTTTTGGATAGAATATTTTTGTTGATTCCTTTTTGAATCAAAGAGGACAGATCTCGTTTGTATTCCCTAGTAGGATTGCTACTGAGTTTCAGATATGTGTTATTATCGTTAAGTTGTCCCATCAGTTCCTGGTGGTAGTATTCCTTAGTTAGTACTACAATGGCGCCCCCTTTGTCGGCCGGTCTAATTATAATATCTTTATTTGCTTCCAATTGTTTTATACCTTGTTGTATATGCTGGGATTCCGAGATTCTACTGAACTTGAGTTGTTCCAGGTCTTTGATCACCATTTTTTTAAACACCTCAATATGTTCATTATTTGTAGAGGGTGGATTGAATAGTGACTTATTTCTTAAATCACTATGTTGTACTCCTCTGCCAAGTTCCACTCCTTTGTTCAATGTAGATGGTGGTCTGGATAATAAGTATTTCTTGATATTCAATTTCCTGGTGTATTTTTGTATGTCAATATACAGCTGGAATTTGTCCAGATTCTTTTTTGGTGCATATTTAAGGCCTTTGTCCAGTGCGATTAATTCCGCTCGTGTGAGCTCTTTGCCGCTGAGGTTGTAGATGCCTTCCCCTAGTACTCTCTTCTTCTTTTGGGTTTGCCTTCCTGCTCTGCATCCCCTTTTATGGTGTTTGGACTTCTTTCTCTGTTTGTATATTCCTGTAGGGGTGGGGGATCTTCGTTTCTGCGGAAATCTAAAAAAGATCTTGACTGTTCTTCCTCTATGTAATTTCTAAGAGGCTCGTATCTATTGGTGGTAGGCAATGGGCTCCTCCTATCAGGATATCTGTACTGGTCGTATTCTCTGGTCCCATTCCTATTACCATTGGACTGGTGGTCTCGAGATTCACCATTGCTCTGTTGATAGTCCCGATGATCTCTCCTATCCTGATCATACCGATAATCCCTTGGCTGATCCCTATGAGGTTGTTGGTAGGAGTTTCTGGGGTCATTTCTGGAATTATATTGATTTTCTCTTGGTTCAGTTCTAGTTGAATGTTGATAGTATCCTTGTTCCCCATACCTGGGGTACCTTCCATTTTCCACCTGATCATATTGCGATTCATTACCTGATTGGTGCGATCTTGATTGATTGTAGGGTGGATAGTGGGGTTTGTTTGGTCTTTTATTGGCATTATTTTTCCAGTAAGGTCTTCTTGGTGATTTATTTTTTGTTTTGTTCCTCCACCAAGGTTTTGGTGTTCTTGATCCATTGTCATGTGTGTTACTTTGTTCCCATTGTTTCTGTTGGTTATATTTTGGGGTTTCCGGTGTCCTGGATCTCCTTTCTGGAGTCCTATAATATGTATTTCTCCTGGGGCTAACTATCCTCACCTCTCTATCTGGTGATGAGGCTATAGACCCAGTTTTACCTTGTTTGGCATTGATTTGCCAATTGAAAACCTGTTCTAACTGATAATCATTGGTATCTCTGAGGTATTTTCTCTTTTTCCTTTGTTTCAATTCAACATCTTTCTGTTCTAACACTTTATTCAGTTGTTGAGTTAGTGATGAAAAAGGTGCTGTCTCTTTAAAAGGGTCCAGTGTGGTTTTGCATTCAGCAATTTGCTGGTTAATCATGTTTAATTTCCTTTGTTTCCTGTTTAAGGCAAAATGTACTAGATCCAGACCTTTATCGTTAAAAAATTTATACCACTCATTAGTTGCGTCTTGATCTGTCAAACCATCACAGATGGGTACATCCCATCTCAATCTTCTCGGGACAATTTTATCTTTAATGTATTGTTCATGAGCAGCTATGTCCCACCATAGGCTCACCTTTTTTTCCATAAGGTGGCCGAATTTCCTAAAATTGGTGTCTAGATCACCCTTATCGGTGCTAGGTGCAGTGGAAAAAACATTTTCCAAATTAATTGTGCGTTTTTCAATAAAATCAAAAATATCCATCACTGCAGCTATATGTGAAAAAACTGAAAAATAAGTGGAAAAAATATATATAAAACACAAAGCGCTGTGATGCTAAATAGCTGATAATTACACATAAAACCAAGTGAGGCTGCTATCAAAAGAGAGTGTTTTCAGAGTCACTTAAAAAGAATAAATAATGATATTTGAAGCGCTTCACAATGTGCATGAAAATGAATATAAAAGTAAATATAAATAGTCAAATAAATCCAGCGGTGAGTAAAAATTCCTAAAAAATCCAACAATCAAAATAGTGTAAAACTATAAAAAATTAGTGACACCAAATGTGTAAAAAATTCACATAAAAAATCCACATAAAAATAAATATATAGGGATGTATTCAGAAGGTTCAATTATACAGGTGTGGAATCCTGATTGGTATAGAGCTTTTGATCACTAGCAAAGCTGTTTCTTTGCCATATACTCCCTCTGTGAGATGCTATACCAATTGTGACCACTGGAGGGAGTTGAAGAAGTAAACGTGATTAGAAGATATCAATATATATTTTTTACTTTTTACACACTGCATTTTTTACACATGGAATCGGGTTTTTGATAAACCAACGATATTCATATGAATTACATGTCTAATAAAAGTAGGTTTTAACAGGATTGAAGTTTATGCAGGAAGCAGTATGATGATAAACTCATGCTGTAGCCATGGCAACCACTCTGCTGTTGTGCTATAAAGCTGAGTCCGTCAGAGCTTGTATTATCCTTGAAAAAGTCACGTGACTGTGATGTAACGCGTGGGAGGAGCCAAGGACGCTCTGTGCAGATCAGCAGTTTCACACAGTGTACTGCACTGAATCTGCTCCTGTCTAAGGCGGCTGACTGCTATAGTAAAACCTGCATATGCCTTATCATTATAAGGCACACGTGAGTGGATTGAAGTTTGCCTGTGTACATTGGTACCCTAACTATTGCACAATGATTGTTTTTTTCTCTTATTTGCCTGTTTATGATTCTCACATTGGTTGTGAATAGAAGCAAAAAACATTTTGGTACTATTGAGATCAATGAGCACCTTAATTTAGCAAGTGTTTTTAAACAGCTTTGCTAGTGATCAAAAGCTCTATACCAATCAGGATTCCACACCTGTATAATTGAACCTTCTGAATACATCCCTATATATTTATTTTTATGTGGATTTTTTATGTGAATTTTTTACACATTTGGTGTCACTAATTTTTTATAGTTTTACACTATTTTGATTGTTGAATTTTTTAGGAATTTTTACTCACCGCTGGATTTATTTGACTATTTATATTTACTTTTATATTCATTTTCATGCACATTGTGAAGCGCTTCAAATATCATTATTTATTCTTTTTAAGTGACTCTGAAAACACTCTCTTTTGATAGCAGCCTCACTTGGTTTTATGTGTAATTATCAGCTATTTAGCATCACAGCGCTTTGTGTTTTATATATATTTTTTCCACTTATTTTTCAGTTTTTTCACATATAGCTGCAGTGATGGATATTTTTGATTTTATTGAAAAACGCACAATTAATTTGGAAAATGTTTTTTCCACTGCACCTAGCACCGATAAGAGTGATCTAGACACCAATTTTAGGAAATTCGGCCACCTTATGGAAAAAAAGGTGAGCCTATGGTGGGACATAGCTGCTCATGAACAATACATTAAAGATAAAATTGTCCCGAGAAGATTGAGATGGGATGTACCCATCTGTGATGGTTTGACAGATCAAGACGCAACTAATGAGTGGTATAAATTTTTTAACGATAAAGGTCTGGATCTAGTACATTTTGCCTTTAAAAAGGAAACAAAGGAAATTAAACATGATTAACCAGCAAATTGCTGAATGCAAAACCACACTGGACCCTTTTAAAGAGACAGCACCTTTTTCATCACTAACTCAACAACTGAATAAAGTGTTAGAACAGAAAGATGTTGAATTGAAACAAAGGAAAAAGAGAAAATACCTCAGAGATACCAATGATTATCAGTTAGAACAGGTTTTCAATTGGCAAATCAATGCCAAACAAGGTAAAACTGGGTCTATAGCCTCATCACCAGATAGAGAGGTGAGGATAGTTAGCCCCAGGAGAAATACATATTATAGGACTCCAGAAAGGAGATCCAGGACACCAGAAACCCCAAAATATAACCAACAGAAACAATGGGAACAAAGTAACACACATGACAATGGATCAAGAACACCAAAACCTTGGTGGAGGAACAAAACAAAAAATAAATCACCAAGAAGACCTTACTGGAAAAATAATGCCAATAAAAGACCAAACAAACCCCACTATCCACCCTACAATCAATCAAGATCGCACCAATCAGGTAATGAATCGCAATATGATCAGGTGGAAAATGGAAGGTACCCCAGGTATGGGGAACAAGGATACTATCAACATTCAACTAGAACTGAACCAAGAGAAAATCAATATAATTCCAGAAATGACCCCAGAAACTCCTACCAACAACCTCATAGGGATCAGCCAAGGGATTATCGGTATGATCAGGATAGGAGAGATCATCGGGACTATCAACAGAGCAATGGTGAATCTCGAGACCACCAGTCCAATGGTAATAGGAATGGGACCAGAGAATACGACCAGTACAGATATCCTGATAGGAGGAGCCCATTGCCTACCACCAATAGATACGAGCCTCTTAGAAATTACATAGAGGAAGAACAGTCAAGATCTTTTTTAGATTTCCGCAGAAACGAAGATCCCCCACCCCTACAGGAATATACAAACAGAGAAAGAAGTCCAAACACCATAAAAGGGGATGCAGAGCAGGAAGGCAAACCCAAAAGAAGAAGAGAGTACTAGGGGAAGGCATCTACAACCTCAGCGGCAAAGAGCTCACACGAGCGGAATTAATCGCACTGGACAAAGGCCTTAAATATGCACCAAAAAAGAATCTGGACAAATTCCAGATGTATATTGACATACAAAAATACACCAGGAAATTGAATATCAAGAAATACTTATTATCCAGACCACCATCTACATTGAACAAAGGAGTGGAACTTGGCAGAGGAGTACAACATAGTGATTTAAGAAATAAGTCACTATTCAATCCACCCTCTACAAATAATGAACATATTGAGGTGTTTAAAAAAATGGTGATCAAAGACCTGGAACAACTCAAGTTCAGTAGAATCTCGGAATCCCAGCATATACAACAAGGTATAAAACAATTGGAAGCAAATAAAGATATTATAATTAGACCGGCCGACAAAGGGGGCGCCATTGTAGTACTAACTAAGGAATACTACCACCAGGAACTGATGGGACAACTTAACGATAATAACACATATCTGAAACTAAGTAGCAATCCTACTAGGGAATACAAACGAGATCTGTCCTCTTTGATTCAAAAAGGAATCAACAAAAATATTCTATCCAAAAAAGAATCTAGATATTTAGTACCGGATACATGTAGAGTTCCAATCATTTACACCATCCCGAAGATCCATAAGAATGCTGAGGCACCACCAGGAAGACCCATCATTAATGGGATTCAATCGATCAATGCAAGACTAGGGGAATATGTGGACAAATTCTTGCAACCCCTAGTACCTAACACTAAAGCTTATCTACGTGATACCAAACATTTATTACAAATACTAAAATCTCTGACCCTGGACCCTAATGGAAGATATCTGTTAGCAACTGCTGATGTTGCTTCACTGTACACAATAATTGAACATAGCGATGCAATAGAAGCATCTAAATGGGCTATGGATTCATTCAGCCATCTCATTTCTAAACAGAAAAGATTTCTTCTTAGAAGCCTGGCCTTTGGTATTCAACATAACTACTTCTGGTATAATGACAATTATTTTCGACAACTAACGGGTATTGGGATGGGAGCTAAATATGCCCCAAGTGTAGCCAACATATTCATGGCAAAATGGGAGGAGGATGCCATCTTTTTAAATACTCCAAAGGAACTGGTTCTATATAAAAGATTCATAGACGATTGTATTATTATTTGGAAGAGTGATGAACTGAGTTTAAGATCCTTTTTCCAACGTTTGAATATGAACCAAAAAAATATTAAACTTGAACATCAAATTAGTGAGACTAAAATCCAGTTCCTTGATCTTGAAATAGAACTAACAGCCAATATCATCAGCACAAAAACTTTTTTCAAACCGGTGGAAAGGAACAGCTATATACCAGTAACGAGTTGCCACTATGAGCCATGGTTAATCAACATTCCGAAGGGCCAGTTTATTCGCTTACGGAGAAATTGTTCAGAAAATAATGACTATCTTAAACAAGCTCAGTGGATAGGTAAGAGGTTTGAAGAAAAAGGGTACAATAAATGTTTTATAGAAGAAAAAATAACAGAAGTCAATCAAACCTCAAGAGAAGCGCTGATCCAAGATAAAATCAAGGTAAATGACAAAACAGATGACATACCTCTGATAATGGACTTCAGTGTACAACACAGGAGGATGGAGAGGATTATAAAAAGACATTGGTCTATTTTAAAAACTGATACTACTTTGGCAAATATACTCCCAGAAAAACCGAGATTCATTTATAGACGAGCTCCAACTCTAAGGGACATCATAGCTAAAAATGTACCCAACCCACCCAAGAGAATAACTGATTTAACCTTTTTTTCAGGGTAAAGGATTCTATCCCTGTAAAAGGTGTTATGCCTGCATAAATACTAATCAAAATGGATACAAATGTCAGAAATTTTCTTCAACAAATACTGGACAAGAATTTGAAATAAAGGATTTTATATCTTGCAGGACTGAGGGGGTGGTATATGCTTTACAGTGCTCCTGCTCCCTCCAATACATTGGCAGAACGAAGCGACCAATGTGGAAGAGAATAAGAGAGCATATCCAGAACATTAGAAAAGGCTATCCAAAACACAGTGTTTCAAAACATTTTGATAGGTATCATAACAGAGACCCTAGGGGTCTCCAATTCTGGGCTATTCAAAAGTATAAGGCTCACTGGAGGGGTTCCCATAAAGTGAGGGAACTCAGCAAGAATGAATCCAAATGGATATTCCAGATGGGTACATTAGAACCCCATGGTTTGAACATTGAATTCGACCTGAATTGTTTTATTTCTGATTTTTAGAGGTTTTTCAGATTTATATATATATATATATATTTATGGTATATATTTTATTTATATTTTATTTTTTATTATTTTTTATTTTTATTTATTTTTTGGTCCAATATTCTCATTATTTGTCCAATACCAGTTTTTTCTGAGTGGCAATATTTGGTTCAGTTCTAGCATATAAACAATGGTCATCATCCATTTTTGCAATATTCTATCATGGAATTTTTAGATTTTAATTTTATATTTTAATATTATTTCCCTATTTCTTATATCTAATTTTATATATGTATATTTTATATGTATATACATATATATATATATATATATCATGTCATCTTGTTTACTCCGTTTTCCATACATTTATGAGCAGAGCATGTGGATACCCCATTTTTGTGATATCATGGGGCACTGGTCAATTATCAAAACCATTAGAGACATAACTTTGCCATATACTCCCTCTGTGAGATGCTATACCAATTGTGACCACTGGAGGGAGTTGAAGACGTAAACGTGATTAGAAGATATCAATATATATTTTTTACTTTTTACACACTGCATTTTTTACACATGGAATCGGGTTTTTGATAAACCAACGATATTCATATGAATTACATGTCTAATAAAAGTAGGTTTTAACAGGATTGAAGTTTATGCAGGAAGCAGTATGATGATAAACTCATGCTGTAGCCATGGCAACCACTCTGCTGTTGTGCTATAAAGCTGAGTCCGTCAGAGCTTGTATTATCCTTGAAAAAGTCACGTGACTGTGATGTAACGCATGGGAGGAGCCAAGGACGCTCTGTGCAGATCAGCAGTTTCACACAGTGTACTGCACTGAATCTGCTCCTGTCTAAGGCGGCTGACTGCTATAGTAAAACCTGCATATGCCTTATCATTATAAGGCACACGTGAGTGGATTGAAGTTTGCCTGTGTACATTGGTATCCTAACTATTGCACAATGATTGTTTTTTTCTCTTATTTGCCTGTTTATGATTCTCACATTGGTTGTGAATAGAAGCAAAAAACATTTTGGTACTATTGAGATCAATGAGCACCTTAATTTAGCAAGTGTTTTTAAACAGCTTTGCTAGTGATCAAAAGCTCTATACCAATCAGGATTCCACACCTGTATAATTGAACCTTCTGAATACATCCCTATATATTTATTTTTATGTGGATTTTTTATGTGAATTTTTTACACATTTGGTGTCACTAATTTTTTATAGTTTTACACTATTTTGATTGTTGGATTTTTTAGGAATTTTTACTCACCGCTGGATTTATTTGACTATTTATATTTACTTTTATATTCATTTTCATGCACATTGTGAAGCGCTTCAAATATCATTATTTACCCTTACATATAGAAAACTTGATTCTAGTCCAGTCTTTAGAGTACAAAAAAGAATCAAAAAAATCCTTATGAATGCGGTTAAGGATAAAATTATTGATGACGAAACTATGGAATTTTTGGTGTGTGAATATCCGGTTACACCAGTATTATATATGTTACCAAAAATCCATAAAGACCCAAAAAAAACCCTGGGACGTCCCATTGTATCGGGTATGGAATCTGTAACAACCCGTTTAGCACAATATTTGGACAAATGTCTAACACCATTATTGTTAAATATCAAATCGTATATCAAAGACACTACAGATTTCTTGATTAAAATTCAGGATATTAAGTTGTCACCAGATTCCGTTCTGATATCATGGGACGTCTCCAGTCTGTTTACTATCATCCCTCATAGTTTGGGAATAGAGGCATGTCAACGACTGTTAACCCAATCAGGTATCTATAAAACTGAACAGATCTTGTTCCTTCTAGAACTGTTGAGAATTGTCCTTGAGGAAAACTATTTTCTCTTCAAGGATACTCATTTTTTACAACTAAATGGGGCAGCGATGGGCTCAAATGTTGCACCCCCATATGCGAATGCATTTATGAATATGATAGAAACCTCTTTTATGTATGTGAATTAACTATTTCTCCAACATTGCCATTGTTGGTATAGATTTGTGGATGATATTTTCGCTTAATGGGATGACAACATGGAGAGCCTATTTCTGTTCGATAAATATATTAACTATTTAATACCTGGCCTGAAATTTAATATTGAAATTGGTAAAGACAGGATTTCTTTTCTAGACACTACATTGAAGTTGAGTAACACACAGATTAGTACTGATCTGTATGTGAAACCCACAGATCGTAACCAGTTATTACACTTTAACAGCTTTCATCCCCCTAATGTTTTCTCGTCTATTCCAAAAAGTCAAATGCTGAGGGTACAGCGGATCGTGAGTGATCCCCTGTGCCAAGACCAGAGACTCAAAGAAATGAAAAATAAACTCATCAATAGAAGATACCCCCAAACCTTAGTTGATACGGAATCTCTCAATACTGACCATAATGTAACAACCCATAGAGAAACAAAGAGAATTCCCTTTATTATGCAATACCACCCTTTTTCTAAAAACATCTCTAAGATAATTAAAAAACATTGGAACCTTTTAAGAACTAGTTATCCGATGATACAGGAATTCTGGAATCCCCCATGTCCTCATATAGGAAAGGTAGAACAATACGGGACCGACTAATTAATAAAATCGGACCAACCCACATCCACATTTATTAAACCAACTTTTTTAGGACAAAAAAACCTTGGATCGTATCCCTGTTTGTCATGCATACAATGCAACTCCATGATAAAAGGAAAAGTTTTTCCACATCCACATAGGGGCTTCAATAACCCTATACGTGGGTATTACACTTGCCAATCATCATATGTCATATATGCCATTAAGTGCCCATGCGGTTTAGTGTATGTTGGAGAAACTACACAAAAAGTAAAAGACAGGATAGCAAGACACAAATATTCAATACATGACAAACTAACACAACTACCATTAGCCAGACATTTTGTGGAATATGGACATAATGCATCACAATTAAAGTATATGGTCCTAGAGGGAATAGAGAAAAATAGGAGGGGGGGTAACCGTGAAATAACCCTGAGAAAAAGAGAAGTTTATTGGATACATTTTCTAAATACTATTGCTCCATATGGTTTAAATGTTGATTTGGATCTTTATTTGTTTATTTAACAATATTGATTTATAAGTGATAATAAAAATGAAAAAAACATAGAAATGTGTTTCGAAATAGGGAGGTCTGTATATGGGTATGCTCATTCTATCTATGTATGTATTTTTCATAGGTTCATATAACACATTTGGAGAATAAGAATGATGAGATAAGGATATCGGCCGCTAATTGTTAGATCTTGTGTCTATGGTGTAAAAAACACATATCTGCATAGGTGATGAATATACTATGAATTGAATCAATCAACTATATTGTTTCCACATGTGATGTATACCACTAATTTGTATTTAAAGGATTGATTGCAGTAAACCTGTTAGATATGCTCTGACGGATCTTAGGAAGGGCGCAAGCATACTAGCCCGAAACGTAATCCATCCATATCTGCATTATATAGGCATTTAATGTCATGATTACGTCTGGACGTACTTGCTTTGTAATTTTTCCATGTGACTACATGAAATAAAGCAACCGAAAGTTTTTAAGTGCAGCAACCCTTCGGACTCTTTATCTATCTATCTATCTATCTATCTATCTATCTATCTATCTATCTATCTATCTATCTATCTATTTATGAAAACATCAATTTCGATGAATAGGCTAATATTTAGGGCATGTATTGATTGTAACTAGCCAATGTACAGATATTTGGGTGTTTATATCTGCATTGTAAACGTATTGGTCCAATGGGAGAAATTTTTTTGAACCCAATTTGCAATATTGCAAAAATGTCACTATGTAACCAATGGGTTAGTATTTGGGGCTCTGTATCTTTAAATTTCCACAGTAAAATTTAACCGTATTGTAAGATATCATAGAGGGGGGTGTGTATGACACATCTGCATTGTAAACGTATTGGTCCAATGGGAGAATTGGTTTTGAACCCAATTTGCAATTATGCAAAAATGTCACTATGTAGCCAATGGGTTGGTATTTGGGGCTCTGTATCTTTAAATTTCCACAGTAAAATCATACCGTATTGTAAGATATCATAGAGGGGGGTGTGTATGACACATCTGCATTGTAAACGTATTGGTCCAATGGAAGAATTTTTTTTAACCCATTTAGAAGTATTGGAAAAATGTCACTATGTAGCCAATGGGTTGGAATTTGGGGCTCTGTATCTTTAAATTTCCACAGTAAAATCATACCGTATTGTAAGATATCATAGAGGGGGGTGTGTATGACACATCTGCATTGTAAACGTATTGGTCCAATGGGAGAATTTTTTTTGAACCCATTTAGAAGTATTGGAAAAATGTCACTATATAGCCAATGGACTGATCAAAATCCCAAAACTATACCTCTCACACGTGTACAGATAGAGATAGCGGCGCTAATATAAATTGTGTAAAATAATGGGTCAGAGCAGTATAATGCCTACGACCCTCTACTTATGCATAAAAATAATAATAATAGTGTCATGAAAAATATTAATTTTATCATGAAAAGAAATTTCCTTAACACCCAGTGAAAAGTGTCACTATAAATAATAAATTACAAGAAATGAATGATCAAGTTCAACAGTTGTTTTTCAATCTTCTTGTGAAAAATCTTCTTCTACTCTTCCACCACATCACCGTGATAGTGACACCACTCCCTCTGAAGAGCGCACTCACCAGATTGTATAGCCTCCCACTCTCGTGTTTGGCAAAACAGCAATTGAACCACACCTGGGTTGCATGTGATGAAGCGGGAATCCAATCAAGCCAGCTCCATATGTGAAAAAATGAATAAAGTGCTCCACATAGCGTGATACCATTTTGACAGATTTATTAAAATCACTTCAAGCACACTTCAATGGTTACACTCACTTTTAAACTGAAACATAAAGGCCTTTAAAAAGAAATCCACAGCAAGCACAGCAAGCAACAGGATCAGTGATCCAACGGTGCACCGCGGTCACAGCGGACCTGAAGTGTAAACTGGTGTATCTCTCACCCAACCTTCTAAGGCCCAGCCATCCAATCGGTGTAGTCCTCCTCAGACAGCGGCATCTAATGTCAGTGCGATGGAATGCCGTGTAACCATGCCCAAGACATGTTTCGTCGAATAGACTTTTTCAAATGGGATTGGCTACACGGATGGTTCATCAATCCTTATATACTATCTATGATTAGTCATGTGATCACCATCAGTCATGTGATCACCATCAGTCATGTGATCACCATCAGTCATGTGACCTCCTGCTCTGCACATGCTCACACTTCATGTCCCCCTGACCGTGAAGCACAGGTACAAAGACTGAATGCATTAGTAGATCCCAAACATTTTTACGGTGTGTAGTTAGAATGCTTCATCCAGCATTACCATATATGACATATGACATATCCTAACTTATAATCCACCACTAGTTACAGTGCTAATGTGGAAAAGTAACCAATAAAAATGAATATTAATAAATTAAAATGAACATTTCAACAGGAGATAATGAATTTGTCTGGTTTAAAATACAAGCTATATAAATTAGTCATGATACTATCATACTTTTCCACATTAGCACTGTAACTAGTGGTGGATTATAAGTTAGGATATGTCATATGTCATATATGGTAATGCTGGACGCAGCATTCTAACTACACACCGTAAAAATGTTTGGGATCTACTAATGCATTCAGTCTTTGTACCTGTGCTTCACGGTCAGGGGGACATGAAGTGTGAGCATGTGCAGAGCAGGAGGTCACATGACTGATGGTGATCACATGACTGATGGTGATCACATGACTGATGGTGATCACATGACTGATGGTGATCACATGACTAATCATAGATAGTATATAAGGATTGATGAACCATCCGTGTAGCCAATCCCATTTGAAAAAGTCTATTCGACGAAACATGTCTTGGGCATGGTCACACGGCATTCCATCGCACTGACATTAGATGCCGCTGTCTGAGGAGGACTACACCGATTGGATGGCTGGGCCTTAGAAGGTTGGGTGAGAGATACACCAGTTTACACTTCAGGTCCGCTGTGACCGCGGTGCACCGTTGGATCACTGATCCTGTTGCTTGCTGTGCTTGCTGTGGATTTCTTTTTAAAGGCCTTTATGTTTCAGTTTAAAAGTGAGTGTAACCATTGAAGTGTGTTTGAAGTGATTTTAATAAATCTGTCAAAATGGTATCACGCTATGTGGAGCACTTTATTCATTTTTTTCACATATGGAGCTGGCTTGATTGGAGTAACGGTTCATCACATGCAACCCAGGTGTGGTTCAATTGCTGTTTTGCCAAACACGAGAGTGGGAGGCTATACAATCTGGTGAGTGCGCTCTTCAGAGGGAGTGGTGTCACTATCACGGTGGTGTGGTGGAAGAGTAGAAGAAGATTTTTCACAAGAAGATTGAAAAACAACTGTTGAACTTGATCATTCATTTCTTGTAATTTATTATTTATAGTGACACTTTTCACTGGGTGTTAAGGAAATTTCTTTTCATGATAAAATTAATATTTTTCATGACACTATTATTATTATTTTTATGCATAAGTAGAGGGTCGTAGGCATTATACTGCTCTGACCCATTATTTTACACAATTTATATTAGCGCCGCTATCTCTATCTGTACACATGTGAGAGGTATAGTTTTGGGATTTTGATCAGTCTATGTATTTATTTAAGTGGCAGCTTTTTTTCACTGTACACTGTGGATGTACACATATTTTGTATTCATTTACACATCTTTTATGCAGCTTTGCACTTTTCTTTGGCGCAGTGGAGTAAGAGAGATTCAGGGGCGGTTTATTTGTATCTCTTGCTACAAACCATTATAAAGCCAATGGGTTGGTATTTGGGGCTCTGTATCTTTAAATATCCACAGTAAAATCATACCGTATTGTAAGATATCATAGAGGGGGGTGTGTATGACACGTCTACATTGTAAACGTTTTGGTCCAATGGGAGAATTTTTTTTTAACCCAATTTGCAATATTGCAAAAATGTCACTATGTAACCAATGGGTTGGTATTTGGGGCTCTGTATCTTTAAATTTCCACAGTAAAATTTAACCATATTGTAAGATATCATAGAGAGGGGTGTGTATGACACATCTGCATTGTAAACGTATTGGTCCAATGGGAGAATTTTTTTTTAACCCATTTAGAAGTATTGGAAAAATGTCACTATGTAGCCAATGGGTTGGTATTTGGGGCTCTGTATCTTTAAATATCCACAGTAAAATCATACCGTATTGTAAGATATCATAGAGGGGGGGGGGGGGGGGGGTGTATGACACATCTGCATTGTAAACGTATTGGTCCAATGGGAGAATTTTTTTTGACCCCATTTAGAAGTATTGGAAAAATGTCACTATATAACCAATGGGTTGATATTTGGGGCTCTGTATCTTTAAATTTCCACTGTAAAATCATACCGTATTGTAAGATATCATAGAGAGGGGTGTGTATGACACATCTGCATTGTAAACGTATTGGTCCAATGGGAGAATTGGTTTTGAACCCAATTTGCAATTATGTCACTATGTAGCCAATGGGTTGGTATTTGGGGCTCTGTATCTTTAAATTTCCACAGTAAAATCATACCGTATTGTAAGATATCATAGAGGGGGGTGTGTATGACACATCTGCATTGTAAACGTATTGGTCCAATGGGAGAATTTTTTTTTAACCCAATTTGAAATATTGCAAAAATGTCACTTTGTAACCAATGGGTTGGTATTTGGGGCTCTGTATCTTTAAATATCCACAGTATAATCTTACCGTATTGTAAATGTTAGAGAGGGTGATGTATGTGTGACAACTCTGTGTAATCATTATTTTATATATTACATTACGTTCAATTTAGTTTTTCTGTGTTGAATATCCAACCAAAAAAACTTGTCTGATAGCAAGACCACTGATTTGCAACTGTCTGATGGCTTGACTCCAGTCATTACATCGGGGGCACAGCACATTACATGGGGGCACTGCAATGCACAGCACATGACATAGTGGGCACAGCACATTACATGGGGGCACTGCCATGCACATGACATGGTGGGCACAGCACATGACATGGTGGGCACTGCAATGTACAGCACATGACATGGTGGGCACTGCAATGTACAGCACATGACATGGTGGGCACAGCACATGACATGGTGGGCACTGCAATGTACAGCACATGACATGGTGGGCACAGCACATGACATGGTGGGCACAGCAATGTACAGCACATGACATGGTGGGCACAGCAATGTACAGCACATGACATGGTGGGCACTGCAATGTACAGCACATGACATAGTGAGCACTGCAATGCACAGCAAATTACATACTGGGCACAGCACATTACATGGGGGGCACTAACCTTATCTCAACAGCATGTAAGATGTCCTTCCTCCAGGGCTCCTGCTGGTTATAACGACATCAGCGCCCCTCCCCCAGACAGCTCCCAGACACTGAGGATCTGTGTAAGTGGAACAGATCCTGTGATCATACCTCCCAACAGTCCCGGATTGGGCGGGACTTTCCCGCTTTGACACCTCTGTCCCGCTATCCCGCCATACAGGTGATTTGTCCCGCATAATGCTGTTGACTACAAGCTAATTTTTCTCTCAATGGGACCTGCAGCAGTGTGTACATCCAGTACAGCCAGGGATTGCCTAACAAGTCAGCTGGATGTGCACTGTGCAGCCCCAATGAGAGACTTCACCTGTCAAAAAGAGAGTGTGATGTCGGGTAGGGGCGGGACTGCTATCCAGACCCGCCCCTCTGTCAAACCAGTGCATAGCGAAAGAGCCGGTGACACAACACCGGCATTCATAGATTGCTGGCCGGGATCAGCTATCTATTCCTCTCCCCCAGAGTTTTTTCAGCCTCCATTAGCCCTGCACTCACAGGCAGCTCCCCACTTTCACCTAAATACATAAGCCTGACTTCTGCAGTTGAAAGTGAAAGTAACAGCTCAGCTCGGCTCCTTCAACAGGCTCTCTGCTCTGCAGTCTGCACTAAAGTCGGGACAAGTGAAAGTCTGACTGCAGCGTGTGTGAGGAGGGAGGAGGGGGGAGGGGGGTGAGCTGCCCCCTAATCATTATCTCCTTCCTGCTCCAGGAGTCGAAGATACCCAGTGCACTGAAAGGAGAAGGAAGCTGTGGCTGCACTGGATAGAAGACATCTACAGAAAGGTGCTACTTTTACAAAAGTGTGTGTTATGTGTGTGTGGTGTGTGTGGTGTGTGTTGTATGTGTGTGTGGTGTGGTGTGTGTTGTATGTGTGTGTGTGTGTTATGTGTGTGTGTGGTGTGGTGTGTGTTTGGTGTGGTGTGTGTTATATCTGTGTGTGTGTGGTGTGTGTTGTATGTGTGTGTGTGTGTGGTGTTGTGTGTGTTATGTGTGTGGTGTGTGTTATATGTGTGTGTGGTGTGTGTTGTATGTGTGTGTGTGTTATGTGTGTGGTGTGTGTGGTGTGGTGTGTGTTATATCTGTGTGTGTGTGTGGTGCGTGTTGTATGTGTGTGTGTGTGTGTGTGTGTGTGTGTGTTATGTGTGTGTGTGGTGTGGTGTGTGTTGTATGTGTGTGTGTGTGTTATGTATGTGTGTGTGTTATGTGTGTGTCGTGTGGTGTGTGTTATGTGTGGGTGTGGTGTGTGTTATATCTGTGTGTGTGTGGTGTGGTGTGTGTTGTATGTGTGTGTGTGTGTTATGTATGTGTGTGTGTTATGTGTGTGTGGTGTGGTGTGTGTTATATATATGTGTGTGTGTGTGTAGGGAGGGGGGTTTCAGATGTTATAGTTGAGGAGAAGGGCAATAGTGACATGTGGATGGATGACTGCACTCTGTACCTAGCACTCTTGAACCCTTGCACTCTGTACGTAACGCACTCCAGAACCATGCACTGTGCCTGCACTCTGTACATAACACATGTCAATACCCTGCACTCTATATGTAACTCCAGAACCCTGCACCTTGTGCATAACACACTCCAGAACCATGCACTCTGTATCTAGCCCTATCCTGAACCCTGCACTCTGTACATAATGCACTCCTGAATCCTTCCACGCTTTGTGTAATGCACACTTCCATAGTTTATGCAAAATCATTTGTAATGGAAGCTTTTTATTCCTATTTTTTGAAATGACTGTGCTGGGGTTTTTGTATGCATTAGTGAGAATCTTTCTTTTTGCCGCAGTGCACATAGCGCGCGTTCAGTCGCCTCCTCCCATAAGTGTCCCTCTTTCTGAAGTTCAAAAGTTGGGAGGTATGGTCTAGAGTCGCATGACATCACTCCCGTGCGGAGCCAATGGTCACGGCATGGGCCCTATAGAAACGGCACGATTGTGCCCTTTCTTTAGTGCGCATGTGCCGATGACGTTGGCACAAGCGTATATAGTAAATATCTCCTAAACCGTGCAAGTTTAGGAGATATTTCCAGTACCTAAAGGTAAGCATTATTATAGGCTTACCTGTAGGTAAAAGTGGTGTGTAAGGGTTTACAACCACTTTAAGGGGGCGTGGCAGGGGGTGTGTCCGATGCCTACATACTTTTGCTAATAGGTGTCCCTCGTTACCATCTCAAAAAGTTGGGAGGTATGCCTGTGATAGGAGTCAGACATCGGCAGAGACAGGACTCGGCTGCACTGACTAAAACTTGTCTCCTCTATGTATGCAGTGCACAGAGGGCTCCTCTTCCTTCAGGAAGGCACACAGATATTGATAAGCCACTGCCATGGGTCTATATTGAGGAAGGGGCCTGGAGCTGCAGCTCCACTAGCCCCTATGTTAATCCGGCCCTGGAGGAAGGAATCTGTTGGCTGCAGGCTGAACAAATGAAATCTGTGTGTATATGGACAACTTTAGGGCTCTTTCAGCTGGGCCATTAGGGAGCAGTAAAAATGAATGGCTGAGCCACGGCACTGCTTGTCAAACTTGCCCATTGAGTTCAATGCGGCAGCACTGCAAATGCATGCAATTACAGCATGGTAGTGTGACATTAATGGGGTAAATAAGGTGGTGAGGAGGTGATATAACACCTCCTCACCGCCTGTCGAATGCTCTCCGAAAAGCAATCTGAATGCAGATCGCCCTTCTGAGGGAAATGCACCCCACCATGAGTGTGAAAGAGCCCTTAAAGAAGAAGTAAACCCTGGTGGGTTTTACTTCCTCTTTGTTTCCCTACAAAGGTAAAGCATAATGGGCTACTATGCATCGCATAGTAGCCCATTATGTGTCACTTACCTGACACAGGAGCCTGCGATGTCCCCGATTTCCTCACTAGCAGCAAGCGTCCATCTCCACCCTTCTTCCTTCCAGGACCGCGAACTCCGGCTCTGTGACTGGCCGGAGTCGCATGACGTCACTCCCGCGCATGCACGCGGGAGCCGCCAGTCACAGCATGATCCCAGCTTTGAAACGGCACAGCGCGCCCTTTCAAGAGTGCGCATGCGCTGAATAAATCAGGCGCAGAAGACTGCATCGTTCGGGGAAATAGTAAATATCTCCTAAACCGTGTAGGCATAGGTGTGCGCAGCCTATTACATTAGGGTGTGCACCCCAAAGCTCAAACACATATGTGTGTGTGTGTGCATGTGTGTATACTGACAGTGTTAGTAGATCAGTGGATGGTGTCAGTAAGGCAGTGGACGGTGTCAGTCATTTTTATTTTTATTTTGTATTATTTTTTACAATTTTAGCTTTTTTTACAACTTTTTAGGAGCCCCAGTAGGGGGCTTTGGTGGAATATAAGGGGTCTAAACAGGGGGAATCTGCACCACACGGGGTGATTAGGGTGTGCCCAGGCACACCTGGCACACCCTGTGCGCACGCCTATGCGTGTAGGTTTAGGAGATATTTCAAGCACTTACAGGTAAGCCTTAATATAGCTTACCTGTAGGTGAAAGTGGTCTGTAATGGTTTACAACCACTTTAATGAAATGAAAAGTATACCTTGTTAGCTCAACAGAATTGTTGTGGTTATTTGTTATGTTGGTGGTTATCTGCTATAAAGGGGTCCCCTGGTCAGATTGTACATCGGCATTTAGTGGCTTTTAAAGTGGTAGTAAACGGCAAAAAAAATTCCAACAAAATATTCCCCCTGCAGGATAACGTGCATCGCATACTAGCACATTATGAAAGACTTACCATAGAACAAAGCCCTCCAGCAGCGCGCTATCACCACTGAGAAAGGCTTCCATCTTCACCCGGTCTTCATTTTGGGTTTCGCGGGCTTCAGCTGTTTGATTGGCCGAGCCGTGATGACATTACTCCCACACAAGCACACGGGAACCACGGCCACTGCTGTTCCTTGAGAGCGCAGTGTGCATGCGCCGTTGACATCACCATCTGTTACTATAGTAAATATCTCCTAAACGATGCATGTTTAACTGCTAAAGGTCCGCCCTATAACAGTCTTAGATACAGTGGGAGCCCAACGTTGGGTACCGTGGACTCGATGTCCGCTGACCCCCCCCCAATCACGGAGCAGAGAGGCAGAACGGTGGTCTGTCTATGTAAACAAGGCAGATCACCGTTCTGACAGGAGGGAAGGCATGGATCCTGTGTCTCTGCAAAGCAGGGATATGGATCCATGTCTTCCCCTAGTAAGAGCAACTCCCAAAGTACACATAAACACTGGCTAGGCACAGAGTTAACTCTTTGATTGTCCCTGATGTTAACACCTTCCCAGCCAGTGTCATTAGTACAGTGACAGTGCATATGTTTTAGCACTGATCACTGTATTAGGCCTCATGTACACTGTTTCTGCTAAACAAACATTTAGGAGCATTTGGGCTTTTTTCAGCTGCCCCTGAACTCTCCTCTATGTTATCTTATCAGTACATGTATACAGGGTCGTTTATAGTCATTTCTAGGCAGTTGAGGTTATAAGCATTTTTTGGAAAGCAAAAAAAAATGCGTTCAGGACAGATGTTCAGAGGCATTTGAAACGCCAAATGCCTGTAACAGCTTGTAAACACGTGTAAACGTGGTAACGGGCGTTTAGCTGTGTTTTGTTTACAGGCCTTTTAATGGAGATATATTTCTGACCATTTGCAATGCAAAAAATGCTTCTAAAACGCAAACGTGGCTAAACGTGGCTAAACATGGCATGTAAACGCGGCACAACGGACGTTTTTAAATGTCGGTTACAAGCTGTCAAGTTCCATCGTTCAGGAGAGGTTTTAAAACATCCCATGTACATGAAGCCTTAAGGCCCATACACACAATATGAAAATCGGATGGAAAAATTTGTGCGATGAGCTGTCTGCCGATTTTTGGATCGTTGGTACGTTGCTTTTCGACAGCCGATTTCACTTTTTTGGCAGACAACAGCTGGATGTGTAGACTATCAAATTTTTGTCGGATGTGAACTCAACGTCTGATTTTCATTTCATTAGCGCGGTTTTCGTACGAAAAAAATCATAAGAGCAAGACTACGCATGCTCAAACGAAAGAATACATATAAACTATTCAACACATTATGTCACTTCTGACGTATTCTGCCGTACGAAAATTTTTGTATTGTGAGTAACCTCTTCCCTTTCGACATGAGACTAGCATGCCACAAAAAATGGACGTTCAGTCGTCCAAAAATCTAAGCAAGTGTACCAGGCTTTAATGTCACTGGTCCCCAAAAAACGTCAAAAGTGTCAGTGTCAGAATGTCCGCCCGCAATATCGCAGTCCCGTTTATAAGTCGCTGATCGCCGCCATTACTAGTAAAAAAAAAAATTCAATAAAAATATCCCATAGCTTGTAGACGCTATAACTGTTGCGCAAACCAATTACCGTATTTATCGGCGTATAACACGCACCCCAATTTAGGAGGGAATTTTAAAGGAAAAAAAAACTTTTAGGAGGGAAGTTGAAGGGAAAAAAAACTTACATTTAAATGCCCATCATTGCAGCCTTGCCCCAGTGCAGCCTTGTCAGTGCAGCCTTGCCCCAGTGCAGCCTTGTCAGTGCAGCCTTGCCCCAGTGCATCCTTCGATCCCCTGTCCTGGGTTTGAAAATCGCCGACCGCGATTTGAAAATGGCGCCGCCGGCGCCGAAATACACAGGGCCGGTCCTCGGCTCTTTCCGGCGGCTCTCGTTCACTTTCGGCTCCACTCGTAGTCCCGAGCGGAGCTATCCGAACCTAGCCGAGTAGGATCGGATAGCTCCGCTCGGGACTACGAGTGGAGCTGAAAGTAAACGAGAGCCGCCGGAAAGAGCCGAGGACCGGCTCTGTGTATTTCGGCGCCGGCGGCGCCATTTTCAAATCGCGGTCGGCGATTTTGAAATTGTGACAGCTCGGGATCGCAGGGGATCGGCGTATAACACGCACCTGCGACTTTCCCCTGATTTTAAGGGGAAAAAAGTGCGTGTTATACGCCGATAAATACGGTAATACATACTTATTGGGATTTGTATTTACCAAAAATATGTAACAGAAAACATATTGGCCTAAATTTATGAAGATATTCGATTTTTTTTTTAATTTATTTATTGGATATGTTTTATAGCAGAAAGTAAAAATATTGTTTTTTTTTTTTCAAAATAGTTTTTTGTCTATAGCGCAAAAAATAAAAAACGCAGTGCTAATCAAATACCACTAAAAGAAGGCTCGATTTGTGGAAAAAAGAAATACATTTTATTTGGGTACAGCGTCACATGACCACGCAATTGTCAGTTACAGTAACGCAGTGCCGTATTGCAAAAAACAGCCTGGTCGTGAAGGGGGGTAAATCTTCCAGAGGTCAGGTGGTTAGGAGATATTTACTGTACTACAGGTAGGTAAGCCTTATGCCGCGTACACACGGTCGGACTTTTCACCTGCAAAAGTCCGACGGACGCCGCCGGACAAAGTCCGGCGAAAAGTCCGACCGTGTGTGGTCTCCATCGGACTTCCGACGGACCGTTTCGGTCGGATTTTTGCGGAAATCCGACGTACTTTAGATTTGAAGCCTGCTTCAAATCTTTACCGTCGTACCTCCGCCGGACTCAGTTCCTGACGGAAAGCCCGTTCGTCTGTATGCTAGTCCGAAGGACCAGATGCGCCGGAGGAGCAGGTTACTGCATCTCGCGCTCGCTGCAATAGGAAAAACAAATCTTCCTATTGCGTCGAGCGCGGGGGCATACCAGGCCCTTAGGTCTGGTATGGATTATAAAGGGGAACCCTACGCCGAAAAAACGGCGTGGGGTCCCCCTAAAAATCCATACCAGACCCCGTCCGAGCACGCAGCCTGCCCGGTCAGGAAAGGGGGTGGGGACGAGCGAGCGCCCCCCCCCCCTCCTGAACCGTACCAGGCCGCATGCCTCAACATGGGGGGTGGGTGCTTTGGGGGAGGGGGGCGCCCTGCGCCCCCCCCCCCCCCAAAGCACCTTGTCCCCATGTTGATGAGGACAAGGGCCTCTTCCCCGACACCCTGGCCGTTGGTTGTCGGGGTCTGCGGGCGGGGGCTTATTCGGAATCTGGGAGCCCCTTTAATAAGGGGGGCCCCCAGATCCCGGCCCCCCACCCTATGTAAATGAGTATGGGGTACATGGTACCCCTACCCATTTACCTAGGTAAAAAGTGTCAGTAATAAAACACAACACAGGTTTTTAAAATAATTTATTAACAGCTCGGGGGGGGGTCTTCTTCCGTCTTCGGGGGTCCCTCCGGTTCATCTTCTCCCGGCGTCCGGTTGGTTCTTCTCCGCTCTCCGGCCTCTTCTCCCGGTGTCCCAGTCTTCGGCCGGCCCCTCCGCTTTCTTCAGGTAGCTCTATTGCCAGCGGAGGTCCGGACTTCTGGCTTCTTGGCTTCTTGTGTTCTCTTCTCTTCCCCCAGATGTTGACACGACGCTCTCTCCGGCTGGACTGGTCTCTGAGGGCTGCGTTGTGACTTATATAGGCGGAGACCCCGCCCCCATATGATGTCACAGTCCCTGGGCATGCTGGGACTGTGACGTTTTTAGGGGGGCGGGTGGTCTCCGCCTATATAAGTCACAACGCAGCCCTCAGAGACCAGTCCAGCCGGAGAGAGCGTCGTTGTCAACATCTGGGGGAGAGAAGAGAACACAAGAAGCCAAGAAGCCCAGAAGTCCGGACCTCGCTGGCAATAGAGCTACCTGAAGAAAGCGGAGGGGCCGGCCGAAGACCTGAGACACCGGGAGAAGAGGCCGGAGAGCGGAGAAGAACCAACCGGACGCCGGAGAAGATGAACCGGAGGGACCCCCGAAGACGGAAGAAGACCCCCCCCCCCCCGAGCTGTTTAATAAATTATTTTAAAAACCTGTGTTGTGTTTTATTACTGACACTTTTTACCTAGGTAAATGGTAGGGTACCATGTACCCCATACTCATTTACATAGGGTGGGGGGCCGGGATCTGGGGCCCCTTATTAAAGGGGGCTCCCAGATTCCGATAAGCCCCCGCCCGCAGACCCCGACAACCAACGGCCAGG
>JBBDGP010002386.1:0-185000 GCA_037952835.1 Lithobates septentrionalis
AGGTCAGGTTACTATAACCCGGCCAGCAGAGAGATCCCCCTTACATCAGAATCTGCAGTATGGTGACCAGAGGACACTTCCGCAGAGTGAATACACTAAGGTAAGGGGGGATTACTAATATAGGGGGAACCTTTATATCGGTGCCCCCTTACATTATTGTATTCACTCCCGCCTTACATCAGTGACCCCACCCAGACTGGCCTGGCGGCGCTGTCACTGACCTCCTCTTGGGTGCACCCAGCAGGGCTCAGTCAGATGGCTCCAGCTTGGTGGCTATTCTATAGTCTCCTCTCCACAGTCCACACGTGTCTGTCTCTTCCCGTAACCCCCATCCCGGCAGCGCTCCCACTCTTGAATCCTTTTCTAGGATCCCCTCAGAGACTGCGGGACATGCTACAGGAGAAGGACAGAGGCTGCGGACATGCTACAGGAGAAGGACAGAGGCTGCGGACATGCTACAGGAGAAGGACAGAGGCTGCGGACATACTACAAGAGGTGGACAGAGGCTGCGGACATACTACAAGAGGTGGACAGAGGCTGCGGGCATGCTACAGGAGAAGGACAGAGGCTGCGGGCATACTACAAGAGGTGGACAGAGGCTGCGGGCATACTACAGAGGTGGACAGAGGCTGCGGGCATACTACAAGAGGTGGACAGAGGCTGCGGGCATGCTACAAGAGGTGGACACGAGGCTGCGGGCATGCTACAAGAGGTGGACAGAGGCTGCGGGCATGCTACAAGAGGTGGACAGAGGCTGCTGGCAGTGCTACAGAGGTGGACAGAGGCTGCGGGCATGCTACAAGAGGTGGACAGAGGCTGCGGGCATGCTACAAGAGGTGGACAGAGGCTGCGGGGCATGCTACAAGAGGTGGACAGAGGCTGCGGGCATGCTACAAGAGGTGGACAGAGGCTGCGGGCATGCTACAAGAGGTGGACAGAGGCTGCGGGCATGCTACAAGAGGTGGACAGAGGCTGCGGGCATGCTACAAGAGGTGGACAGAGGCTGCGGGCATGCTACAAGAGGTGGACAGAGGCTGCGGGCATGCTACAAGAGGTGGACAGAGGCTGCGGGCATGCTACAAGAGGTGGACAGAGGCTGCGGGCATGCTACAAGAGGTGGACAGAGGCTGCGGGCATGCTACAAGAGGTGGACAGAGGCTGCGGGCATGCTACAAGAGGTGGACAGAGGCTGCGGGCATGCTACAAGAGGTGGACAGAGGCTGCGGGCATGCTACAAGAGGTGGACAGAGGCTGCGGGCATGCTACAAGAGGTGGACAGAGGCTGCGGGCATGCTACAAGAGGTGGACAGAGGCTGCGGGCATGCTACAAAGAGGTGGACAGAGGCTGCGGGCATGCTACAAGAGGTGGACAGAGGCTGCGGCATGATACATCCTCACAGCAGCCTCCTCCCCTGTCCACCATCATATTACTTCTCCAGTCCACATCAGATTCATCAGTGTGCTTTGTCCTCCTCCTGTACCCCTTTCACCTCTGCCCTGACCTGTGGAGAGGTGAAAGGGGCACAGGAGGAGGACACAGCACACTGATGAATCTGATGTGGACTGGAGAAGTAATATGATGGTGAATAGAGCACATCAGTCTCTGTCCCCTGCATATGCCATGCAGCCAGGGACAGAGACTGATGTGCTCTATTTCACCATCATATTACTTCTCCCGGCTCCAGTCCCAGTAGTGTCCTCCTTTTACTATGAAGATCCCCCCCCCCCCCCCATAGCTTCACTCTCCGTACCTCCGCCTGGCGCCTGTGTGTGCAGCCAGCCAAGTCATGCACTGCATGACAGGACAGAGTCGCCTCATCGCCTGGCTCAGCTGTCAGCTTGCCACCGTGCTCGATCGATTCGAAAATGGCGCCGGGCGGTTCTATTACGTTACTGCGCATGCGCCGCCCGGCCGAGCGCGTACGAGCTTTCCCGAGCCCGGCCGGCTTCGGAACGGCGCATGCGCCGTTGCGTGGCCGGCTCGTGGCCATCATTTTTACTTGCACCGGTGCCCGTAACAGGCATTCACGGGCGCCCCGAAAAACGGGTTAAATTTACGGGCTGCCCGTAAATCTACGGGCGGTTGGCAACACTGCTCACCGCTGCTTTTAAAATTCATCATAAAAACAGTGTTGCAGATTTCTAAATACTGCATTTCACTATATAAGCCGGGTTTACTGTTTAAAAATAACTGTGAAAAGCAAGACTCCGGTGGGTGTATAAAGATGTCCGCTTGCTGACTTCTAACTCTAGACTTACGGCGGACGAGTGCGGGGTGTACCAAGATGGCGGCGAGGCAACGTCCCTTTGGCTGCGCATGCGTAGTAGGCCAGGTAGCGGCTATCTGATAGAACATTGGGAAAGAATGTAATGCAGTGCCGTGAGTATTGCATCACATTCGGGGGAGACATGGGGGGGGGGGGGGGGGTCTTTTAGACCATGCATGTCTCATTAAAGAGAACCTGTCGCCTAAAAAAAAAATTACATGTGATGAAAAAATAAAAGTTCAGTGAAAGGAAAACTGTTTTTTTAATTGTAAGATTGTGAAAGAATATAACATTTAAAGTTACACCCAAGCGCTTAATATTCACCCCCCCACCCACACGTACAAATGTAACATGGATCGCCCTACACGTTGCATATCGCTGTGCACAGCGGAATGAGAGCAATAATTCTCTCTCCGTAACACTAAACTGATGACCTATAGGTGTGTGTGGGGGGGGGGGCCTTTTCAAGTCTCGCCTATAGAAAATATCAGGTACTGAAGTATCTCACCATTTCACAGGGCGCACGCAAATTTTAAGGTTTGACATGTTGAGTATCGATTTTTACTCGGTGCAACCTCGGCTCTTTTTTTTTTTTTTTTTTACCACAAAAATTGGGTAATTTTTATTGTGTTTTTGTGCCACTCAAAACTAAATTTTTATTTTTTATTTTTTTTTATTATTCCCTAGAGCTTTTGCGTTTTTAATATCGTGTGACACAAATTGGAACTACCGCTATTTTATTCTCTAGGGTCTCTGCTTATTAGAAACATAGAATGTTTTGGGGGCTATATGTAATATTCAAGCCCAAAATAATTTTTTTTTTTTTTTTAAACGTGTGCAAAAAAAACGTGTCTGGCTGTTAAAGGATAAGTTAATCTTCGGGGACACGTTGCATCTTCTACCTGTAAGATACTGTATGTTCGTTAAAAAAAAGTGAGGAGCCAGTTTTTTTTTTTTTTTTTTTTCTTCTAGATTCAAAGCAAAAGCCCTGTGTGTGTGTGTGTGTGTGTGTGTGTGTGTGGGGGGGGGGGGTGTATCTGTATTTTGATATGCACAAGATCAGTTTGGTAACAGCTAGACCCCATTTACACATCACACTTGCAAATTGTGGTCAATTACATTCCCGCAGTCTCCGTCCAGGGCCGATCATTTGCAGGTAATCCCTCCATAATCGATTACATGCAAGTGTCCCCTCATCCGCCTCCCATTGCTTTCAATAAGTCTGCTTCTCACATATAGTTGCTGGGGGGGACCCAGCCTCCAGCACCCCCCCCCCCCCCCCCTGCTGGGGTTTTCACGTGTAATGGGTGTCGGCTCCACTTGCAAGGTGTGATTGGGGGTCCAAAAGGAAATTCCTGAAGATTGATAGAATAGAATTGTCAGCTCCTCTTACGCTAATTCAATTCAAGCTGTAGTGTCAACATTCTAATCTTATATTAATCGGTCGGTCAAATGGGCCATTGTCGTGCCCCCCCCCCCCCAGGGACAAGGTGTGCAAATGCTACATTTGTCCTTCATTATTTTCAGTAACAGGTGGGATCTTTTCACCTTCCTTACCTACAGGGGCAGGTTTTAATTTTTCTTTTTTTTTTTTTTTTTTTTTTTTTTTTTTTTTTGCTCACATGCTAAAATCAGCTTTTTCTTGCTAGAAATAACTGTAAAACCTCCAAAAAGTATATATTTTCTGAAAGCACGTGGAGAATAAAATGGTGGTAGTTACACATTTTTTAATGACTCATGATATTTGTGCAGCTATTTATTGGGAGGTATATTATGACTGTTCTTCCTTTTTTTTTTTTTTTTTTCTTTTTTTTTTCTCTGTTGATTGAACTAGACGGACTTGTTTTTTTCAACTATGTAACTATTAAGCCCCCAATGTCTCCCCCGTCCTACAATGCAGCTGTTGAAGCACAGATTGTACTTGCTGCATGCTCAGCTGTACTTGTTTTGATGTCTTTAGGTCAGATCTCCATATGTGATTGTTCAGGTCACAGAACAAAATATCACAAATTATGGATGTCTGTGTATGTATGTATGTATGTGTGTGTCTGGCTGGATGTGGATTTTCTTTCACGTTGTACAATTTGCCCCCCCCCCCCACCCAATCTCCACTCTCTAATATATATATAGTGACAAGTCACGGAGCTCATATGTCTCTCTTGTATTTCAGGGTCCCGGCAGGGGACACGAGTGGATTCTGAAGCCAGCGATGATGAAGCCGCCAGTGATGTCCTCAGTCACTGCAGCAGTGCGAGCGAGACTGTTAGCGTGGCGGAGGAGGGGCCCGGTGAGTGTATAGGATGCCATAAAGTTTTGTGTGTTTGTTTTTTTTTTTTTTTTTTTTTTTTGTTGAATTCTGTGTTGACTCAGCTGCAATTGGCCTCAGTCTGTCCTTGGATGACATCATCCTCTGTACACCGGCTGATCTATGAGACTCTCTTCACGTGTCTCTGATATGAGGGCAGGCAGGGTGCAAGGGTGAGTGCCACAGAATTCGGGCCTGCCTTATTACATATGCACTAAAATATGGAAACGTTTTCTGAGTCTCCCAGGTGGGCCCCCCTCTCCTCGAGTCTCCCAGGTGGGCCCCCCTCTCCTCGAGTCTCCCAGGTGGGCCCCCCCTCTCCTCGAGTCTCCCAGGTGGGCCCCCTCTCCTCGAGTCTCCCAGGTGGGCCCCCCTCTCCTCGAGTCTCCCAGGTGGGCCCCCCTCTCCTCGAGTCTCCCAGGTGGGCCCCCCTCTCCTCGAGTCTCCCAGGTGGGCCCCCCTCTCTCGAGTCTCCCAGGTGGGCCCCCCTCTCCTCGAGTCTCCCAGGTGGGCCCCCCTCTCCTCGAGTCTCCCAGGTGGTGGGGCCCCCCTCTCCTCGAGTCTCCCAGGTGGTGGGGGCCCCCCTCCTCGAGTCTCCCAGGTGGTGAGGGCCCCCCCTCCTCGAGTCTCCCAGGTGGTGGGGGGCCCCCCTCCTCGAGTCTCCCAGGTGGTGGGGGGCCCCCCCTCCTCGAGTTTCCCAGGTGGTGGGGGGCCCCCCCTCCTCGAGTTTCCCAGGTGGTGGGGGCCCCCCTCCTCGAGTTTCCCAGGTGGTGGGGGGCCCCCCCTCCTCGAGTTTCCCAGGTGGTGGGGGCCCCCCCCTCCTCGAGTTTCCCAGGTGGTGGGGGGCCCCCCCTCCTCGAGTTTCCCAGGTGGTGGGGGGCCCCCCCCTCCTCGAGTTTCCCAGGTGGTGGGGGGCCCCCCCTCCTCGAGTTTCCCAGGTGGTGGGGGGCCCCCCCTCCTCGAGTCTCCCAGGTGCTGGGGGCCCCCCCCCTCCTCGAGTCTCCCAGGTGCTGGGGGCCCCCCCTCCTCGAGTCTCCCAGGTGCTGGGGGCCCCCCCCTCCTCGAGTCTCCCAGGTGCTGGGGGCCCCCCCCTCCTCGAGTCTCCCAGGTGCTGGGGGCCCCCCCTCCTCGAGTCTCCCAGGTGCTGGGGGGCCCCCCCCTCCTCGAGTCTCCCAGGTGCTGGGGGGCCCCCCCTCCTCGAGTCTCCCAGGTGCTGGGGGGCCCCCCTCCTCGAGTCTCCCAGGTGCTGGGGGCCCCCCCCTCCTCGAGTCTCCCAGGTGCTGGGGGGCCCCCCCCTCCTCGAGTCTCCCAGGTGCTGGGGGGCCCCCCCCTCCTCGAGTCTCCCAGGTGCTGGGGGGCCCCCCCTCCTCGAGTCTCCCAGGTGCTGGGGGGCCCCCCCCTCCTCGAGTCTCCCAGGTGCTGGAGGGGCCCCCCCCTCCTCGAGTCTCCCCAGGTGCTGGGGGGCCCCCCCCTCCTCGAGTCTCCCAGGTGCTGGGGGGCCCCCCCCTCCTCGAGTCTCCCAGGTGCTGGGGGGGCCCCCCCCTCCTCGAGTCTCCCAGGTGCTGGGGGGCCCCCCCCTCCTCGAGTCTCCCAGGTGCTGGGGGGCCCCCCCTCCTCGAGTCTCCCAGGTGCTGGGGGGCCCCCCCCTCCTCGAGTCTCCCAGGTGCTGGGGGGCCCCCCCCTCCTCGAGTCTCCCAGGTGCTGGGGGGCCCCCCCCTCCTCGAGTCTCCCAGGTGGTGGGGGGCCCCCCCCTCCTCGAGTTTCCAGGTGGTGGGGGGCCCCCCCTCCTCGAGTTTCCCAGGTGGTGGGGGGCCCCCCTCCTCGAGTCTCCCAGGTGGTGGGGGGCCCCCCCTCCTCGAGTCTCCCAGGTGGTGGGGGGCCCCCCCCTCCTCGAGTCTCCCAGGTGGTGGGGGGCCCCCCTCCTCGAGTCTCCCAGGTGGTGGGGGGCCCCCCCCCTCCTCGAGTCTCCCAGGTGGTGGGGGGCCCCCCCCTCCTCGAGTCTCCCAGGTGGTGGGGGGCCCCCCCTCCTCGAGTCTCCCAGGTGGTGGGGGGCCCCCCCCTCCTCGAGTCTCTCAGGTGGTGCCCCCCTCCCTCCCTCTCCTCGAGTGCGTCTCTCGGGTTGCTCATGTGACCTCAGGTATAGGACCCTAGTTATAAATCCACTCAGAATAACATCGGCCATCTTGTGTTTGCGTCTCCTAGGCAGCGAAGCGCCGGACTTGCAGTCCTACCAGGAACAGCGGGAAGATAAGCTGAAAGAAAGCATAGACAATCTGCTGGACAGGAGGTGATAAAGCGGCAGGAGGGTGGAGGTGACTGGAGGGTGCCGCAGTGACCCCAGAGAGTTTCCATCTGACTCTTTTTTTACTTTTTACTCGCAGTGCGAAGACGAGGCTTACAGCGCTGGGGAACGTGCGTCTCGCCCTGTCCTCCCAGGTCTTCGGAGATTTCTTGCTGGAGAGGAGAGTGACGCTCACAGACGCTCTGGAACGTTGTCTGAAGAAAGGTATGTACACCCGGCACTGCTGAGATCGGCTGACAATATGGCTGCCGCTATCGCCATGTGACCGTCTCTGTCCTGTCTCATTCTGCAGGTAAGGAGGAGGAGCAATCTCTGGCCGCGGCGTCGCTGTCTCTTCTCTGCATCCAGCTGGGTCCGGCTCCGAGGGCGAAGAAGTCTTCCACAGTGTAAAGAACCTTCTGATCAGCATCCTGACCGACTCCAGCTCTGGAGCGTCCGCCCGACAAAGCGTGAGTGTAGGATGGAAGGGTTTATTTGGGGGGGGGGGAGGTGCTGGATGAGAGGGGCGTCTAAAATTTTGGTGATATGGTGAACCATTGGGGTGGCTGCTGAGACCACAGCTGAGTTCTACTAGAAGTATAATAGATAGTGGAGCGTGTAAATGTCGCACACCAGATTGATGCTCCTTCTGAGAGATACTCCTGCAGCTGCTCTGTATACTGTCAAGTCCTGAAGGAGGACGACTTTATCACCTAAAATGCATAGAAGACCAGCTTTAAATACACTATATTGTCAAAAGTATTGGGACACCTGCCTTTACACGCACATGAACTGTGGCATCCCAGTCTTAGTCCGTATGGTTCAGTATTGAGTTGGCCCACCCTTTGGAGCTATAACAGCTTCAACTCTTCCGGGAAGGCCGTCCACAAGGTTTAGGAGTGTTTCTATGGGAATATTTGACCATTCTTCCAGAACCACATTAGTGAGGTCAGGCGCTGATGTTGGATGAGAAGGCCTGGTTCGCAGTCTCCGCTCTAATTCATCCCAAAGGTGTTCTATCGGGTTGAGGTCAGCAGGCCAGTCAAGGTCCTCCACCCCAAACTCGCTCATCCATGTCTTTATGGACCTTGCTTTGTGCACTGGTCCTAATCCTTTGGAGGGGGGATTATGGTGTGGGGTTGTTTTTCAGGGGTTAGGTTTGGCCCCCCTAGTTCCAGTGAAGGGAACTCTTAAGGCGTCAGCATACCAAGACATTTTGGACAATTTCACGCTCCCAACTTTGTGCGAACAGTTTGGGGATGGCCCCTTCCTGTTCCACATGACTGCGCACCAGTGCGCAAAAAGCAAGGCCCCTTCCCGTTGGCGGTCGGCGGGGGAGGCGGGCCCCTTCCCCGTTGGCGGTCGGCGGGGGAGGCGGGCCCTTCCCGTTGGCGGTCGGCGGGGGAGACGGGCCCCTTCCCGTTGGCGGTCAGTGGCAAGGATGCTCCGAGAACTCTGGTCAGCCTCTGGAGGGAGGTGAAGGTTTCACAGAACCCTGGTTAGGAAAGGCTGCTCTAAAATTTTGCTAAAAAATGTTTTTCTGTCCAGTTGATTCCTATAAAATATTGTTCCCCCGATGTAAAATTTTTCCCTGTTTTCTTGCAGTGTGCCACAGCGCTGGGGATTTGCTGTTACATCGCTGCTACAGATGACGAGGTAAGCTGTTTTATTCATACACATGTGACCGCTCTAAGCTCACAGCTTCTTCTATAGGCCGGTGAACTGGGTTGGACGAGGGCGGTGTGACTCTTCTCCATCTCTCCCGCAGGACTTGGCTTCCAGTCTCCACTGTCTGGAGGGAATCTTCACCTTGTTGTATTCTGAGAACAGCAGCAATCCGGCCAGCCTGCAAGGCCTGGTGTGTTGTGCCATCCAGTCCTGGGCTCTGCTGCTAACCATCTGCCCCGCCAGCCGGATACAGAAGGCGCTGAAAGGTGAGCGCTAAATCTCATTTAGGAGAGTGTTGGGTATGGACTGCAAGTTTGAACCAATCCCAGAAAAGAACCCACTCAAGCCTTTTCTATAGCTGTCAGTAAAAACACAATTGGGCTGACGGGTACCTGAATTCAGCCATTTTGCCCATTTACAGTGCATCCAGGAAAGTCTTCACAGTGCTTCACTTTTTCCACATTTTGTTATGTTACGGCCTTATTCCAAAATGGATTAGATTCATTATTTTTCCTCAAATTCTACAAACAATCCCCCATAATGACACAGTGAAAGGAAAAAAAGAAGGGGTTTGAGAGAAAATATCTCCCTCAGAAGAAAATGGGATTTTTAGTGAATATCTTTAAACTGTCAGGCTGAGGCAAGCACGATCACGAGTTATCTAAAAGCTATTAAAGATTTATTACAAAGAAGTACAGTTAAAAAAATGACAGTACAATAATATCATAGGTCAAATAGTTTGACCAAGGAAAATAGTGCACACGATATGAAAAAGACGCTTTAAATATGCAGACAGGCCGACGCGTTTCACGAACTGCTTCTTCAAGGCGGCTCAGCATGCATCTAACATTTTATAAATTGCAAAAAGTACCATTAGAATCCAATACAAAAACAACATATAACATTATTTAATCACATAATATGTGAAAGAAGTTTTAAATCTTTGCAAATTTATTAAAAATAACGAAAAAAATCCCATATACATAAGATTCATAAATAAGGATGTCTCTGTATATTGCTGCATTCATCTTTCCCTCGATCCTGACTAGTCTCCCAGTTCCTGCCGCTGAAAACATCCCCACAGCATGATGCTGCCACCACCATGCTTCACTGTAGGGATGGGATTGGTAGGTGATGAGCGGTGCCTGGTTTCCTCCAGACATGACGTTTACCATTCAGGCCAAAGAGTTCAATCTTTTGTTTCATCAGACCAGAGAATTTTGTTTCTCATGATCTGAGAGTCCTTCAGGTGCCTTTATGGAAAGTTATTCCATTAGAAGCCGTGCAGATATGGCTGAACACCGGAGCACAGCTTAATTCTTTGCATTAAATACTTGAAAGGAGCCTATAGAGAAACTATGGAGGCCGCCATTGCTGAGCGCTCCTGAAGGTGTAACTCGCAACAGCTGCTGTTTGCTGCATATGTTTAATAATAATAATAATAATCTGCACATCAATCTTGGTCACATGACACCTCTGTCTCTCAGCCATTTCCCATACTTCTCCGGAGTCCTGTCCAGTGAGAACGTCAGCCTGCGCATCGCCGGCGGAGAAAGCCTCGCCCTTCTGTATGAGCTGGGACGTGATTTGGAGGTAAAACTTGTTCATTGATCAACCAACCCCCCCCAATTTCCCTCTTACTTCGTGGCCTGTTCTCATTTATCGTTGTGTCCATCTACAGGAGGACTTTGAGTACGATGACGTGGACACTCTGTGTGTAACACTAAAAGCATTGGCCACCGACAGCAACAAATACCGGGCGAAATCCGACCGCCGCAAACAGCGCTCAATATTCCGGGATGTCCTGCACTACATTGAGGTAAGAAGCGATCGAGATAAAAGCGCTAAAATGAGGGTGAAGGTGTTTCCGAGGAGGGTTCTAATTATAATTACCCAGAATTCCATGGGAATCCATTGACACTGCTGGGTGTGCATGCCTTTGTTGCTTAGGGTTGTTCATTGGCGCTAGGGGGTGTTGCTTGGGGCTGCTCGTTGGCTGCAGGGGGGCATTGCTTGGGGCTGCGGGGGGGGGGGGGGGGCGTTGCTTGGGGCTACTCGTTGGCTGCGGGGGGGGGGGGGGGGAGCATTGCTTGGAGCTGCTCGTTGGGGGGGGGGGGGGAGCATTGCTTGGAGCTGCTCGTTGGGGGGGGGGGAGCATTGCTTGGAGCTGCTCGTTGGCTGCGGGGGGAGCATAGTTTGGGGCTGCTCGTTGGCTGCGGGGGGGAGCGTTGCTTGGGGCTGCTCGTTGGCTGCGGGGGGGGGCGTTGCTTGGGGCTGCTCATTGGCTGCAGGGGGGCATTGCTTGGGGCTGCGGGGGGGGGGGGGGGGGCGTTGCTTGGGCTGCTCGTTGGCTGCGGGGGGGGGGGGGGAGCATTGCTTGGAGCTGCTCGTTGGCTGCGGGGGGGAGCATTGTTTGGGGCTGCTCGTTGGCTGGGGGGGGGGGGCGTTGCTTGGGGCTGCTAGCGTTGCTTGGGGCTGCTCGTTGGCTGCGGGGGGGGGGGAGCGTTGCTTGGGGCTGCTCGTTGGCTGCGGGGGGGGGGAGCGTTGCTTGGGGCTGCTCGTTGGCTAGGGGGGGAGCATTGCTTTGGGCTGCTCGTTGGCTGCGGGGGGGAGCATTGCTTGGGGCTGCTCGTTGGCTGCGGGGGGAGCATTGCTTGGGGCTGCTCGTTGGCTGCGGGGGGGGGGGGAGCATTGCTTGGGGCTGCTCGTTGGCTGCGGGGGGGGGGAGCGTTGCTTGGGGCTGCTCGTTGGCTGCGGGTGGGGGAGCGTTGCTTGGGGCTGCTCGTTGGCTGCGGGGGGGGGTGCGTTGCTTGGGGCTGCTCGTTGGCTGCGGGGGGGGGGGCGTTGCTTGGGTCTGCTCGTTGGCTGCAGGGGGGCATTGCTTGGGGCTGCGGGGGGGGGGGGCGTTGCTTGGGGCTGCTCGTTGGGGGGGGGGGGGGGGGCATTGCTTGGAGCTGCTCGTTGGCTGCGGGGGGAGCATTGTTTGGGGCTGCTCGTGGCTGCGGGGGGGGGGGGGGGGGCGTTGCTTGGGGCTGCTCGTTGGCTGCGCGGGGGGGGAGCGTTGCTTGGGCTGCTCGTTGGCTGCGCGGGGGGGGTGCGTTGCTTGGGGCTGCTCGTTGGCTGCGCGGGGGGGAGCGTTGCTTGGGGCTGCTCGTTGGCTGCGCGGGGGGGGGGGAGCGTTGCTTGGGGCTACTCGTTGGCTGTGGGGGGGGGAGCGTTGCTTGGGGCTGCTCGTTGGCTGTGGGGGGGGAGCGTTGCTTGGGGCTGCTCGTTGGCTGCGAGGGGGGGGGGAGCGTTGCTTGGGGCTGCTCGTTGGCTGCGAGGGGGGGAGCGTTGCTTGGGCTGCTCGTTGGCTGCGAGGGGGGGGAGCGTTGCTTGGGGCTGCTCGTTGGCTGCGAGGGGGGGGAGCGTTGCTTGGGGCTGCTCGTTGGCTGCGGGGGGGGGGGAGCAATTGCTTGGGGCTGCTCGTTGGCTGCGGGGGGGGGGGGGCGTTGCTTGGGGCTGCGGGGGGGGGGGAGCGTTGCTTGGGGCTGCTCGTTGGCTGCGCGGGGGAGCGTTGCTTGGGGCTGCTCGTTGGCTGCTCGGGGGGGGGAGCGTTGCTTGGGGCTGCTCGGCTGCGCGGGGGGGGGAAGCGTTGCTTGGGGCTGCTCGTTGGCTGCGGGGGGGAAGCGTTGCTTGGGGCTGCTCCTTGGCTGCGGGGGGGAAGCGTTGCTTGGGGCTGCTCCTTGGCTGCAGGGGGGGGGGAGCGTTGCTTGGGGCTGCTCCTTGGCTGCAGGGGGGGGGGGGAGCGTTGCTTGGTGCTGCTCCTTGGCTGCAGGGGGGGGGGGGGAGCGTTGCTTGGGGCTGCTCGTTGGCTGCGGGGCAAATCTGTGGTCACTGGCTGTGGGCAGTTAATTAGGGCTGTTTGGCTGTTAAAAAAATCGCAAGTGTTGCTTAGGGCTGGTCACTGGCTGTGGGCTAATAGTGGGCATTGTTTAGGCCTGTTGGTGGGCGTTGCTCATTGGCTGCGAGCAAGTCAGCAGGCATTACTTAGGGCTGTTTATTGGATGTGGGCAAATTGGAGGACATTAAGGCTGCTTACTGGCTGTTGGCTAATTGGTGGGTGTTGCTTAGGGCTGCTCACTGGCTATGGGGGAAGGGGTCAGCGGGCATTGTTTAGAACAGTTGGCTGGCTGTGGGAGGGGGCGACGGGCTTTGGGCATTGCTTAGGGCTGGTTGCGGGAGCTGTGTAATCATACCCCTCCACAGAAGGAAGCAATGATGTCACACTGACCCGGAGCCATTTTTTCCGATGATAAAAACCGTAGTGCCCACTCATGGAAACAGGAAGTTAGGAGAAATAAAAGATAATGAGGCACCTGCTTGAGGGAACCGATAAAATTCTGTTCTGATAAGATTTTATTTCTCTCGGCTGAAATTCAGCTTTCATTCCAAAAACCCTTTCAGGGGATTTAAAAAAAAAAATAGCTAAATAAATATGCCTTTAAAAGCTAAGCGATGTATAATGTACATGACCTCATAACAGCCAATCAAATTTCACCATAAGAAAAGATTTCTGATTTGATCGCTCTGTCTTCCTGATGAACGTCTGTATTGTCTGCAGGGTGAGGAGTGCCACGAGGAAACTATAAAGTTTGGATTGGAAGTCATGTATGTGGACACCTGGGTGCGTAGGAGAACGTACAGCATTTTTAAGGAAACTCTGGGCTCCGGAATTCGCTTTCACTTACAGGTAACACCGCTATGTCCCCCCCCAAACTGCCAAAAAAAAGGCAGAAACCACACACACTAAATCCGTTCCCAACGGCTGAATACATCAACTTCTCTCTCACCAGCACAATGAAGTTCTGCGAGGACATCTTCTCTCTGGGGGCCCCACTCATCCTGGACGCTGCTGCCATCAAAGCAAGTAAAATCTCCCGGGTAGAAAAGGTGAGAACAAAGCCTGAGAGTGCTATACATTGCTCTGTGATTGCCCTGGTCACTATAAATTGTTCTTTGATTGGCTGAGACACTATATAGACAGGGAGGTTGGGTTGGCAAGCTGTCGATCGTGATCTACTCTTTTAAGGAAAGGAAGATGACGGTAAATGACATGGTGGGGGGAGGGGGACCAGAAGGAAGGGCGACTTGGACAGGAGGGGCGTAATTTACTGGAACCAATTCCCCTGTATTTTCCTCCTGCAGCAACAGAAATCCGGCTTCTCCCCCTCTCCCTCTTGACAGCATTCAGCTGCTGCTACGGAACAGATCACTCATTGTATTCATTCAGGAAAGGAAGAGTGGATTGCAAATGACATGGTGGGGGGAGGGGGACCAGAAGGAAGGGCAACTTGGACAGGATGGGCGTAATTTACTGGAACCGATTCCCCTTGCAGCAACTGAAATCTGGCTTCTCCCCTCTCCTCTTGCCAGCATTCAGCTGCTGCTATGGTACAGATCACTCATTGTATTCATTCAGGAAAGGAAGGTAATGGTAAATTACATGGTGGGGGAGGGGGACCAGAAGGAAGGGCAACCTGGACAGGAGGGGCGTAATTTACTGGAACTGATCACCTTGTATTTTTGCTCCTGCAGCAACTGAAATCCGGCTTCTCCCCCCTCTCCCCTCTTGCTGGAATTCAGCTGCTGCAGGAGGAAAATACAGGGGGATTGATTCCAGTAAATGCCACTCCTTCCTTCTGCTGCCCAGGACCCGCCCCTCTAGTGCTCTCCTATTTGTTCTTTCATAACTGAAGCATAGTAAACACAGTTTGTGAATGAACAGGGGGGCTGTCCGGAGCTCTTCCTGTTCTTTCATATGGGGCAGCTGAAGGCTGCAGAGGTGAGGATTGGGGACTTGTATCCTCAATCTCCTTTCTCTTTCTCAAAAAGTAGAACCCCAAGTTCCGATCAGACGACATTTCACCAAAGCCCCCCCCCCCAACAGGGCTACTAAAAGAAAAATGCAATTGTAAAGATAAAATTGTGAAATAAATACATGCCAAAATCCATATGACTGCTGCTTATAACCTTGTACCTGTATAAGTGATCTGTGATTGGTTAAAAAAAAAAAAATATTTTTTTTTCTTTTTATCCCCTCAGCATATGTTTAACTCCGCCGCGTTCAAAGCGAGAACTAAAGCCATGAGCCGTGTCAGGGACAAGCGAGCGGACGTCCTATAGTCGCCTGCCATCCTCTCCATCCTGTACCAGCCACTGTACTCGGGGGGGGACCCCTCCAAGATCCGAGGACCCCCCCTCCCCCAATTAAAGACTTCCATATATATTTAGTATCAATTTATTACCAGCTGGTGAACTTTAAGAGCTTGACGCTGACCTGAACTTTTTCAGCGAGAGAGGTGAGACTTGGCTATGAAGCACAGACCGACCCAAAAGTTTTAATTAAAACTTTATTTTTTATTTAATTTTTTTTTTCTTTTTTTAAACACCTGAAGAGCGGACACTACAGCATCTGATTGGCCCCCTCCGACGTGGTGCTTTTTGTATTTCCGGGGACTGACGCCGACGCTTCAGCAGTTCATGCGCCTCCTCTGGTGTCGGGGTCGCTCCTTACATCAGGGTGGCGTGTGCAAATATTGGTTGGATTTTCAACCTTTTTTACAAGGAATGAAGTACGGGGGGGGGGGGGGGGGGGGGGGAGATTATTTTAACAAGGACATTTTTGCTTTTTAATATATGATGTAGGTCTTCTACTGATGCTAAATGTATTATATAAGTTATTGATGGACTTTTTTTTTTTTTTGATGAAAATCTCATGGACTGTTGTAACCGCTCTGACTGTGTTTGAATCCCAACGCGGAGGCGGCTGTTAGTCGCCGTTTTCCCCTAAAAGACAGTGCGGGTTTGTGGCGCCATCTACTTCCAGCCCCAGGTACTGCATTAAGTAAATCTTAAAATTGGACCTATTTTAGTAAGTTGTCGAGTTCAGGATTCTGGTGCTGGAAAAGGTTTTGAGAATTTTTGAAAAGTGGGGGGGGGGGGGGGGGGTTTGAGGGTATGGTTAACCAAACCCATTTTAAAAGTTGGTATAGGGGTGTGAACAGGGATGGGTAGGGGCTGCGGCCCACCCCACCCCCCCACCCCACGTGCAATGTCGTGTGGTCTGGCCTATTCACAATCGGTGCAAGAAGAACACGAAGCAGGAAGGTCCATGATTTCACTGCGCACTTCAGGGTTTATGTGGATTCAATTGGTGGAGCTATGCCAGTGATGCTTAGGAAAGCAAAGGGGCAGCGGGGAGTGGGATCTCAGCTGCTTAAGACAATTGGGCATGCACCAAGGGGGAGTGGGACACAGTAGTAGAGGGTGCATTTTTCCAACTTCACCCTGTTGATTGTGTGACCTTGGCCTGGCACTGACAAGGCGCACTGCACATTGATCATATGTGGGATTCACAGGGTCATTGAAGACGATTGGACCTACTGAAATCAGAATAGCGATGGGTCAAATTTCCTAAAATACCACTACCAGGGCATGTTTTTCACAATTTCCATATGCTGGTTGGAGCTAAACTTGGTGCTAAACATCCTGTGATGTTTCTTAGTAGTATTAGAATTGCCTCTTGACCAAGATCTGGGTCTATAAGGCCCCTTTCACACGGGGCGGGATTCTGTTCCAATCAGTAAGGGAGCAGAGCAGGCGGATGACGGGTCTATGTGCGCGCAGTTTCTGCAGAGCAGACATGGACAGAGCCTGATTTGTTCTATGGGTGGCTAGGAGTAAAAAAAAAAAAAATGGACTCCGCTGTCTGGTTTACACCCGACTACCCTCAATCCCATCCACCACCTGAATTGGACCTGGAGCTAGGTGGGTGTAAATGGACACAAGTACATTAGGGGTCATGGGAAAGAATTCCCTTTACATTGGGCGGGTTCATGGGAAAGAATGCCCTTTAAATTGGGCGGGGTCATGGGAAAGAATGCCCTTTACATTGGGCGGGGTCAGTGGGAAAGGATGCCCTTTACGTTGGGCGGGGTCAGCGGGAAAGGATGCCCTTTACGTTGGGCGGGGTCAGTGGGAAAGGATGCCCTTTACGTTGGGCGGGGTCAGTGGGAAAGGATGCCCTTTACGTTGGGCGGGGTCAGTGGGAAAGGATGCCCTTTACGTTGGGCGGGGTCAGTGGGAAAGGATGCCCTTTACGTTGGGCGGGGTCAGTGGGAAAGGATGCCTTTACGTTGGGCGGGGTCAGTGGGCAGAATGCCCTTTACTTTGGGTGGGGTCAGTGGGCAGAATGCCCTTTACATTGAATACCAATAAGAAGAATGCTCTTTCCATTGGGAAGAATGTCCTTTACCTTGAATACCAATGGGAAGAATGCCCCTTAAATTTGAGGGGGTCAGTGGGAAGAATGCCTTTTACATGGGGGGGGGGGGTGGGGTGGGAAGAATGCCCTTTACATTGGCGGTCAGTGGGCAGAATGGATGGGGCTATATATTCTATAACCCACCTGGGCATAGGCATGCATGGACCGCCCGATCAGAACCTGATGGGATCACCCACTGATCACCAATGTAAGGAACATTCTTCTCACTGACCACCAATGTAAGGAACATTCTTCTCACTGACCACCAATGTAAGGAACATTCTTCTCACTGATCACCATGTAAGGAACATTCTTCTCACTGATCACCAATGTAAGGAACATTCTTCTCACTGATCACCAATGTAAGGAACATTCTTCTCACTGATCACCAATGTAAGGAACATTCTTCTCACTGACCACCAATGTAAGGAACATTCTTCCCACTGATCACCAATGTAAGGAACATTCTTCTCAACTGTCACCAATGTAAGGAACATTCTTCTCACTGATCACCAATGTAAGGAACATTCTTCTCACTGATCACCAATGTAAGGAACATTCTTCTCACTGATCACCAATGTAAGGAACATTCTTCTCACTGATCACCAATGTAAGGAACATTCTTCTCACTGATCACCAATGTAAGGGACATTCTTCTCACTGATCACCAATGTAAGGGACATTCTTCTCACTGATCACCAATGTAAGGGACATTCTTCCCACTGATCACCAATGTAAGGAACATTCTTCCCACTGATCACCAATGGATCCATTTAATTTTAGCAATGTTTGTGGCTTCGTTCATACCCTACTTTGCTTTTTTTTTCTTTTATGGCCGATGTCTCTCTGTCTCTCTCTCTCTCTCTCTCTCTCTCTCTCTCTCTCTCTCTCTGTCTCTGTCTCTGTCTCTGTCTCTCTCTCTGTCTCTCTCTCTTCTCTCTCTCTCTCTCTGTCTCTCTCTCTGTCTCTCTCTCTCTCTCTCTCTCTCTCTCTCTCTCTCTCCTCCCCCCCCCCTTTAGGTTGACCCCACTTATGAGTCTAATATAAACCCGTCCTAACAGTTATACTTTATAGGAATTGCTGGTCCTGGATTTGTTACAGACAGAAATCCTGTAAAGCATCTGATTGGTGTTTGGAATTTTCTGGCAGGTGTTGTGGGTAGACTCCAGAAACATCAATGGCGTAAATTGGCAGAGTGCTAACCCTAGGACAGATGATTGGTTACGTGCGCTGTGTGCTTCCTTCGTGACTTTGTTCCTGCACAGTTTAAGGCCCCCAGAGTCACCATACACACTGTATTCCTTCATGACTTGCATTGTATTGCCGGTGTATTCAGGGTGGACACAGAGGTGGTTCCTGGTGGAATAGATGGGTAGTGCTGGCACGCTAGGGTTGTCCTGATGGTTTTGCAGTGATGTTTGTACCAGGTCTGGATTCCCTGGCTGGCAGCTTTTACACATCAAGGGATTCCCTCAGTTTCCTCGGTTTGTAATGAAAATAAATGGATCTGAGATTGAAGTGCTGCCACCCCCACAAAGTAATGATCCAGAGACAATGTTATCCCAATGTAAAATCAGATGAAAGACCAAACAAGAAACCCAACCCGTTACGGGACGAAACTCGCCACCTTCATCAGGGCTTAAAGTGATTGTAAGGGTTCGTTTGTTGTTTTAAAAAAAACAAACATACTTACCGTCACTGTGCAGTTCGTTTTGCACAGAGTGGCCCCAAACCTGCTCCCCTGGGGTCCCCCGGCGGCTCCTCCCTGCATCAGATAACCCCCTTGGGGGAAGCGCTTCCCCGAGGTGGTTACCTTGCGGGCGCGCTCCCGGGTCCAGCATTTAGCGTCCATAGCCACCGAATGTATGACTCTGCCCCCCCCCCCCCCCCCCGGCATCATTGGATGTGATTGACAGCAGTGGGAGCCAAATGGTTGTGCTGCTATCAATCTATCCAATCAAGAGCCGAGAGCCCCCGGGCAGAGGAAGAATGCGTCCCCAGTGGATCAAGTTCCAGGGCTCAGGTAAGTAAAGGGGGGGTCGGTCACTGCCAGGTGTTTTTTCACCTTAATGCATAAGATGCACAAAAGTTTACAACCCCTTTTAAGGATATAAAACAGAATTTAGGATATAATGTATATAGTATCTTGACCAATAAACTGACGAAGCGCAGTGTTCCATAACCATATAGATTGTGTCCTTTAGTCCATATTCGTGGTTTTCTTTACTTTAAAGTGATTGTAAACTCAGAAGGTTTTTCTTTATCTTCATGCATTAAGATAAAAAGCCTTCTGTGTGCTGCAGCCCCCCCCCCCCCCTAACACTTGCCTGAGCCCCATCTCTATCCAGCGATGTCCATGAATACCTCGGCTGTCGGGGACTTTCCCTCCCTGATTGGCTGAGACGACACAGTAGCGGTGCCATTGGCTCCCATTACTTTAAATCAAACTCTGTTAACCAATCGGGAGAGAGGGGGCAGGGCCAGTTCACAGCTCTGTGTCTGAATGGATACACAGAGCTGCAGCTCGGCTCGGGTGCCTCCAGCGCAAGTTGCCTTGCTGTGGGGAGGGGCACTCAATGGAAGGGAGGGGCCAGGAGCTCCAGTCAGGGACCCAAGAAGTGGGGGATCCAGACTGCTCTGTGCAAAATCACTACACAGAGCAAGTAACTACAACATGTGTTTTTTTTTTTTTGTTTTTGTTTTTGTTTTTTTAATTAAAATAACAAAAGGGACTTTAACTTTCACTTTAAAGTGATTGGAATTAGAAAATGAAGTCCTGCTAGATGACTTCATCAGGCTGACCCCTTTTTGCAGGTATAGCTATGTAATAATACACTAAAAACACTGTTTTAAAATCCAGTTCTGCACATGCTCAGTTGCACTCCATTTTTAGGCACTGCCGAATTTGCCGACAGCCTTTTAAAGCGGAATTTAAACCCTCCTGCTGTCCTTTTACAGTCGAGCAAGCTGCTCTGTTTGATCTGCAACTGCCACATCTGATCAGTTAGGAATCAGACATTTGATGGTTTGGTTGAGGACAAAAGCAAATGTGACAGTTAATCATGGTTAACTTCTTTTTTTTTTTTTTTTTTTTTTTTTTTTGTTAAACCGTTAAAATCGATGGGTTTAGTTCTGCTTCATGATTTACTGCTGCTCTGGGGCTTCAGCAAAAATGGCAGCTTCAAGCAAAATGAAAGGAGCAAACGAAGAAAGCAATTTGCAGCACACACTAATGTTGGTAGCATCATTATTAATGTGGAATGTATGTCCTTGCTAAAGAATATATATATTTTTTTTTTATCAGGTTGTTTATTAGGGTAAAGTTCTGCTTCAAGCCTCAATGACAGGGGGAAGCTTTGCCCTTTGATTTCTTGTTTGGTCGTCCTCCTGATTTTACATTGGAATAAATTGGTATCGCAACTATTAATTCTTCCTCCCCCCCAAAGAAAACAAAATGACCCCCCCCCCCCCCCCCCCCAAATGTAGATCCGCTCAGCTTGCAGACCTTGAAGATACGTCATTCATTCAGAATAACTGAAGGCCAGACGTGTCGCTTCGCTCATCAGAATACTACAAAGCTGTTTGCTATAACAGTCATCATTTATTTTTGTACAGAATAAAGGGACTCGTTTTCTTACCTGCGCTGAGGTCACGGCGTTCCTCATGGCTCCCTCCCACGTTCTCTCAGACGCCCTGATTATGTGTTTAAACAGACGACTAAATTTGTTTTTACTGAATTATTTTTCACTTTTGTGACATCTTTTGATCTCGGCCTGTAACTTCACATCTCTGGCTCAGGCGATTTTACCATTGCTCTCGGTGGACGCCATGTTTGTCGCGAAAGTTGGGGGTGGGGGGGGCGGGATGCATCCGCAAGCCAAGAATAAAGTAGGCTGAGCTGAGGAACTTGCTGCCTCTGCACGCCAAAGAACTACCAGTCCCAGCATGCTAGCTGCTATGCTTTCCATAACCCCCCCAATCATTCTCACAATCCTTCTCACTCATACGCCAATTTCTAATCTTGCTGTACGTCAAAACCAATCCCCCCCCCCCATGTCACTGCTGTGCCTGTGGGAGTGGCCAAGCCAAGTGTCCCCCATCTAAAGTTTAAACTTAGAAGCTACACCCATTTCTAATCATGCTTTACATTATAACCCCCTCCCCCTTTAACTGCAGTTCCTGTGGGAGTGGTCAAGCATCCCAGCCCCTTCCATCGCTAAAAATCCAAATGTTATACCATAGAGGCCACTCCCGTTTCTAATCACGCTTTACATAAAAACCCCTCCCCCTGTCACTGCAGTGCCTGTGGGAGTGGCCAAGCCAAGTGTCCTCCCCCTTCCATCTCTAAAAATCGGAATGTTTTATACCATAGAGGCCACACCCATTTCTAATCACGCTTAAATTAAAACCCTTCCATTGCAGTGCCCGTGGGAATGGCCAAGCGTCCTCCCCCATCTCCAAAATCGGAATGTTATACCGTAGAGGCCACGCCAATTTCTGATCATGCTGTACGCAAAATCACTCCCCCCTTCACTGCCGCGCCTGTGGGAGTGGCCAACTCAAGTGTCCCCCCCCCCGCCCCTTCATCTAAAGTTTGAACTTTATATCATAGAGACATTAAAAGATTGGATCTATTTATCTTTTGGGTTTTATACATTGAATTCAATGATATTTTTGGTGACAAACTTGTTGCTTAATAAAAAATTTTAAACCTCAATTTTGGCTCTTGTGATTGGCTGGTCTAATGGTTGCAAATTATTATTTATTTATTTATTATTTTTTTTTTAATTCTGTCACTTGCAAAGCTGGTTGAAGAGGGACGACGCTCAGATACAGAATCTACGGTCCAAACACAGAACGGACCTATGTTGGTCTGTAGTGATGAGTCCCAACGAATCGTATTTGAACCTGTTTTGTAACAGACTGTAAACATCCCTTGTAATAGAAAAAAAATCATGACAGGACCTTTTTAAATATGAGATCTGGGGGTGAAAAAGATATCAGATCTCATATTTACGCTAAAATGCAATAAAAATATTTGGGAAAAAAAGTCTCTTTAAGGCCGCCATCTTCTCACTCAGCTCCATACCACTGACGGGAGCACACCAGTAAGCGGTGGAGGGCACCGAAACGCGGTGGGAGGGCCCCTCTTCCGCCGCCGATAAAAGTGATCATGCGGCGAATCCGCCGCAGAGACCACTTTTATCTTAAACTGGACCACTTACTGAAGAAGAGGATACCGGGGGTTATGGTAGATAGCTGCTGCCATAACGATATTCCTCTTCAAAGTGCCGGCTTATATCGGTGTGAGCCGGTCCGGAAGTGGTTAAAATATTAAGTTTATTAACCATTATTAGAGTTTAATATTAATCATAATAAAAACTATAATAATAGTTAAACTATTAAATTGTAGGTATTGGAATTTCCTTTCAATTTGGCTGTTAGTGAACGAATACGAATTTATCCAAAGTTGCGAATTATCCGGCATTCGTTATTTCGAATAAATTCGTATTCGTTACATTCACTAATAAATTCACATTCGTTACGTTCACTAAGGAAAAGGAAATTCCAATACCTATAATTTAATCGTTTATAATAAAAAAAAAAAAAAACGAATAGTTACAAATAATATAATTGGTAATAACCTTAATATATTATAATAGAAATTATCTGAATTTCTTTTGGATTTTCGTGCTTTTCAGAGAATTTTGTTTTGAAAAAAAAAAAAAAAATTGGTAAACAGTCTTTCGTTAATTTGGAGGTTTCCGAATTAACGAATATTCCGATTTTGACGGAAAACGAATTCAGAATGAAAAAAAAAAAAATGAATTGCACACGTCTCCAACGGTGGCCACACATGGATCGAACTTCATCCCAGTCCCTGCTGAACCAGCCAAATTTCCATCCATTTAGGGCCGGCACTAATAGATTTTCCGATGAACATTTGTATAAAAATTCTCAGTACATTCGATGACTTGACGAATGTCATTCAAAAGCGCTTTCAGATTTTGTTTATAACATTTTTGATTTTAGAACAAAATTGACTTTTCCAAATGCAAACCACATGCGCTGTTCTGCCCCGTACACACGGTCGGATTTTCCGACAGAAAATGTTCGATGGGAGCTTGTGCTCGGAAATTCTGACCGTGTATAGGCTCCATCGGGACAGTTTCCATCGCACAAAATTTGAGATCTGGTTCTCAAATTTTCTGACAACCAAAATCCGTTGTCGGAAATTCCGATCGTGTGTACACAATTCCGACGCACAAAGTTCCACGCATGCTCGAAATCGAGCAGAAGAAGCCGCACTGGCTATTGAACTTCATTTTTTTTTTTTTTCTCGGCTGGTCGTAACGTGTTGTACGTCACCGCGTTCTTGACGTTCGGAATTTCCGAAAAGATTTTGCGTGACCCGTGTGTAGGCAAGACAAGTCTGAGCCAAATCCGTCTGGGGAGAAAAAAAAAACATGGATTTTGTTGTCGGAATGTCCGATCGTGTGTACGGGGCTGATGGGGAAATCCCAGAACTTAGGAGTTTCCAATAACATTTTGACCGCTGAGCCACATTGTTTATCAGCACAGCCCCCCTCGGATCCCACCCAGGACCACCAGGGAAGCCACCCAGGACCACCAGGATGGCCATCCCCACTGGACCACCAGGTATGCCCGCCCAGGCAGCTACCAATCAATGCCTACCAGTGCCGCGTATCAGTACTGCCTATCAGTGCCACCCATAAGAACCCATCTTTGCAGCCTATGTGCCACCCATGAGTGATGTGCCACCCATGAGTGCCTATCAGTGCCGCCCACCAGTGCCATTGTCAGTGCCCACTCACAATGCCTACCACTGCCAGTGCCACCAGGGATCCTTATCAGTGCCACGTATCAGTGCCCAGCAGTGCCGCCTATCAGGGCCCATCAGTGCCACCCATAAGAACCCATCTTTGCAGCCTATCAATGTCCATCAGTGCCACCTACCATGCCCATCGTCAGTGCCCGCTCATTGGTGCCACCTTATCAGTGCCCATCAGTGAAAGAGAAACGTACTTATTTACAACATTTTTTAACAGAAACAAAAGCAAAACTTTTATATTTTTCAAAATTTTCGGTCTTTTTTTTTATTTGTTTAGCAAAAAAATAAAAACCGCAGAGGTGATCAAATACCACCAAAAGAAAGCTCTATTTGTGGGAACAAAATGATAAAATGTAGTTTGGGCACAGTGTAGCATGACCGCTGAATTGTCATTCAATGTGCGACAGCGCTGAAAGCTGAAAATTGTCCTGGGCAGGAAGGTGTATAAGTGCTCCCGGTATTGAAGGGGTTAATATTCAAGCCTATAGTTTTCGCCATAAGCAGGGGAGCAAATGTATACAGTACATGGTGACATAATTGCTCTGAAATGCCGGAGAGCATCAGTACAATTTTATACTTTCTACAGGGGGGGGGGGGGGGGGGGGGATACCTTGAATGAGTCTCTTTTGAAGTCCTAATCAATCTGTTGGTCATTTACATTGATAAACAGATAATCATTTAACATATAAAAGTCACTTCCCAAGTTCTGTGTGAAATCAGAGATGGACCTTTTCACAGCTGAAGATGTGATTGGCATTTGACCACAACCAAAACAGCTGTTACATCATATGACTTCTAACGTTTTTTGTATCAAGTATATCTGCTTAATCAGAATACATGTTTTGATAATCGTAACTAAATGATCAATAAATAGCTATTCCATTTACCCTATCAGGGCATTACAATTTAATTGGTGTGAGAAAAAAAATTCCCAGCCTGTGCCTTCACATTTCCTCATCAAGGCAAAAACTTCTTTTTTTTTTTTAATGGTTTAACAGCTTTTCTGATGCCGGCACATACCCTGATTCCCCGAAAATAAGACCTAGCGTGAGTCTCGGTGATGGCTGCATTATAAGCCCTACCTCCGTAATAAGCCCTTCCCTGACAGTGACATTTATACACTAATCGGTGCATTTTTATAGCTCTGATCGGTGTATAAAATGTCACTGTCCCACTAAAAATCGCAGATCACTGCCATTACTAGTAAAAAAAAAAAAAAAAAAAAGAAAGAATAATAAAAATGCAATAAATCTATCCCCTATTTTGTAAACGTGATAACTTTTGGGCAAACCAATCAAAATACGCTTATTGCGATTTTTTTTTTTTTTTTTTTTTTTTTTTTTTTTTTTTTTTGTTTTTACCAAAAATATGTAGAAGAATATATATTGGGCCTAAACTGCTGAAGAAATTCATTTTTTTACATTTTTTTTTTGGGGATATTATAAGAAAAAGTAAAAATAAATAAATATATATATATTTAATTAATATAATTTTATTTTATTTTATTTTTTCAAAATTATTGCTCTTTTTTTGTTTTTTTTTGTTTATAGCGCTAAAAAAAAAAAAACCCGCAGAGGTGATCAAATACCACCAAAAACAAAAAGAAAGCTCTATTTGTGGGGACAAAGACATCAATTTTGTTTGGCTACAACGTCGCACGACCGCGCAATTGTCAGTCAGTGCCGTATCCCAAAAAATGGCCTGGTCATTAAGGGGGGGGGGAATCCTTCCGGTCCTTAAGTGGTTAAAATTTGTTTTACCTTCAATCTCAAAGGGGTTAAAAAAAAAAAAAAAAGGTGGTTTTACTAACGTATGACCAGTTTAAGCAAAAAAAAAAAAAAAAATGTTGTTTTTGGAGACGATGGGGAACAAAGTTCCTGCCTGCGTCTCCTGTTTTGTATAATCACATTTCCAGTCCATAGGAAGACGGGAGGATCTGCCCTGGAGGTTCCCGATAAGGTGTGACATTCCGCCCCTGCTGGGTTAATCTCCAGGTAAAGAATTACTACAAGGTCATCAAAACAGGTCCCACAGGAATGTGATCATCTATGCACCAAACCCCCACCCCTCCCCCGCACCCACCCGAGACACACACATGTGGCGTATGTACTATGTGGTGTAAACACAGCCGTAGGAGGCGATATTTACCTCTGAACACCTCCTGAGCAAACATCTGATAGGATTTTTAAAACAGAATTTACCTGCAATTGTCACCTGACCTGCCTTTCTAATTTAACCACTTAAGGACCGGAAGGATTTGCCCCCTTAATGACAGGGCCATTTTTTTGCGATACGGCACTGCCTCACTTTAACTGACAAATTGCGTGGTCGTGCGACGTTATACCCAAGCAAAATTGACGCCCTTCCCCCCCCCCACAAATAGAGATTTCTTTTGGTGGTATTTGATCACATCTGCAGTTTTTTATTTTTTGCGCTATAAACAAAAAGACCGACCATTTAAAAAAATATATATGCACAGGGTGAGTGAGAAAATATATCTTGGACTACTTAAAGTGGGGGTTCACCCACACCGCCAAAAAAAAAAAAAAATATTAAAAGCCAGCAGCTACAAATACTGCAGCTGCTGACTTTTAATACATGGCCACTTACCTGTCCCAGGGTCCAGCGATATCGGCTGGGGACGCCGAGAACCCGCTCGGTTCTCGGCAGCTGCCGCCGCCATCCTAGGTGAGGGAATCAGGAAGTGAAGCGTTGCGGCTTCACTTCCCGGTTCCCTACTGCGCATGCGCGAGTCGCGCTGCGCGTCCCTAGTGGTCCCCGCTCTCTGCTGGGAGCTGTGTGTTTCCCAGGAGACAGCGCGGTGGGGATGGGAAGAGGCATAGACTCCCATGGGAGTCTATGCCGGAAGTGGGTGGCAAATACCTGTCTTAGACAGGTATCTGCACCCCCCTCCCCCCTGAAAGGTGCCAAATGTGACACCGGAGGGGGGGAGGGTTCCGAAAAGCGGAAGTTCCATTTTGTGTGGAACTCCGCTTTAAAATGGGACAGTAATATTTTCTCACTCACCCTGTGCCAGGATGGCACAGGGTGACTTAGACATAAGATGTATTCTGAGTTCCACGGGCCCTCCCGTCACAATATATATACTGTATTTATCGGCGTTTAACACGCACCCCAAGTTTAGGAGGGAAGTTGAAGGGAAAAAAACTTACATTTAAATGCCCATCATTGCAGCCTTCTCAGTGCAGCCTTGTTAGTGCAGCCTTGTCAGTGCAGCCTTGTCAGTGCAGCCTTGTCAGTGCAGCCTTCCCCAGTGCAGCCTTGTCAGTGCAGCCTTGTTAGTGCAGCCTTCCCCAGTGCAGCCTTGTTAGTGCAGCCTTCCCCCAGTGCAGCCTTGTTAGTGCAGCCTTCCCCAGTGCAGCTTTGTCAGTGCAGCCTTCCCCAGTGCAGCCTTCGATCCCCTGCCATCCTGGGCTTCAAAATCGCCGACCGCGATTTGAAAATGGCGCCGCCGGCGCCAAAATACACAGAGCCAGTTCTCGGCAGCTCTCGTTCACTTTCGGCTCTACTCGTAGTCCCGCCCAGGATGGGAGTGACTGTGAGCGAAACTATCCGAACCTAGCCGAGTACACTCGGCTAGGTTCAGGCGGCGCTCGAGTGAAGCTGAAAGTGGCCGAGAAGAGCCGGTCGGCGGTTTTGAAGATCTGACAGCTCAGGATCGCAGGGGATCGGCGTATAACACGCACCCGCGATTTTCCCCTGATTTTAAGGGGAAAAAAGTGCGTGTTATACGCCGATAAACACGGTATATATTTTTTTTTACTTTTTGCTAGAATACATATCCAAAAAAAAAATGGAAAAAGTTTAGGCCAACATGTATTCTACATATTTTTGGTAAATAAAAAAAAAAATCGCAATAAGCGTCTATTGATTGGTTTGCGCACAAGTTATAGCGTCTACAAAATAGGTGATATATTTATGGCATTTTTATTATTTACTAGTAATGGCGACGATCTGCGATTTTTTAGCGGAACTGCAACATTGCGGCGGACAGATCGGACACTTTTGACACTTTTTTTTTGGGACCATTGTCATTTATACAGCGATCGGTGCTATAAAAATAGCCACTGATTACTGTATAAATGCCAATGGTAGGGAAGGGGTTAACACTAGGGGGGGGGGGGGGGGGGGACTGACTGGAGAAAGAGAGATCGCTGTTCCTGATCAGTAGGAACAGCAGATCTCTCTCTCCCCTCCCCTGTCAGAACAGGGATCTGTTTGTCTGCATACACAGATCCCCGTTCTGGCTCTCTGTGGAGCGATTGCGGTTGGCCTGGTGGGCATCGCGGCCACGCGCTTTGGCTCCGGCGGCGCTCTCCCTATTGCTTTTAAAGCGGCCGACATAAACTATGGCGATTCGCGCAGCCGTGCCAACCTGCTGCTGTATAATGGTGGCGGCTGGTCGGCAAGCATTTAAAGCGATGTGCTCCGCCTGAGAAAAAATATTATATATGAACACTTACCTGTCCAGGGAGCCCCGCGATGTCGGCACCGCAGCTGTTTTTCGGTTTGGCTGTCAGGTGCTGCCGCCGTCCATTCGTCATAAGGAAACCGGCAGTAAAGCCTTTTCCAAAGCTGCCCATATAAGGGCACGATCGTGTCGTTTCTAAAGGGCGCGTTACGTGACCGTCGGAACCCATGCGTCACGCGACTCCAGCCAGTCACAGAGCTGGAGTCTGCGGCCCCCCCCCAGGAAGGAAGAGGGGGCGAAGATGGATGCTTCCACCAGCGGGGACATCGCCGGCTAAGGATGGGCTCGGGCATGTTTGCACACCCCACATGCAGAGTCCGCCAGGAATTCGGCACGGCGCTAATCACAGGCAGTGAGACATTTCCCGATCTCTGCAGCCCACATCGGGAAAATGTCTCGCTGCCTGTGAATAGCGCCGTGCCGACTTCCTGGTGGCTCTGCACGTGGGGTGTGCGAACACGCCCAAGCCCATCCTTATTGCTGGCTTCGTTTCCAGGTAAGTGCAACATAATGGGCTAGTAAGCGATGCCTACTAGCCCATTATGCGTTTACTTTGCAGGGAGATAAAGAGGAAGTAAAACTCATCAGGGTTTACTTCCTCTTTCAGTATCTAGCTGAGGATCTCCGGTAAAAATTTGCTATATTTGCCACCATGCAGATCCTGTGCAACATAGGAACACGTCCTTTCAGCTTTCACATTGTGACTGTATTCCCAATTCTATACTAAAAAAACTTTTTGGAATTAAAAAAAAAAAAAAAAAACGTAATCCAACATTTCTTTATCAGCATTCATATTTATTGCCCATTTTGATACTTTTTTTTTTTGAGTTAAAAAAAAAAAAAAGTTACAATGTATAAAGTTGTTGCAGAAGTTTCTTCCCAACAAAATTAGTCTTTCAGTTGTAGCAGAGTTACATTTTAAATGCCCCTCTTATCACCTGCCCTAGTTACCAGGAGGGGGGGGGGGGTAGCTATTGTGATGGGAGGGGGAGGGGAGCAGAGGTCCCACTATATACACCCTCCCCAGTCACATTCCAGCAAGTCCTCTGTGTGTGTCCTCCTCCCCACTGCCATATTTTCCTGCGACCCCTCTCTCTCCTCATCAGCTTGCATCATGATTTCCAATGAAGGTTGTTCTGAGGGGACCCCGGGCCCCCAACTACGATGCCCGATCTACCGTATGCCTACTGGATGCGATGCCACCGTGAGCTGCACAACCTGCCGCCGGATGCGGACCAACCGCCAGCTCCTGAGGGTGAGCACCCAGACTAATGCCACAAATCTATATATTTATTGTATTTAGTAGTGGGGGTGTATATATATTAGGGTAGTGCTGATATAAAGGGACTCAAATGGGGCCCCTGATGTCACCAAAGGGCCACACATTATATTTATTGAGTTTCATTCAATAGAGTTGCTGAGGGCTGTAGATGTGATTATAGACTGCTGGAGATCATTGCTCTTAAGCAGTGGTTCTCAACTCCTGTCCTCAGGACCCACTAACAGGCCAGATTTTAAGTATTACCTTGGGGGAGATGCAGAATAGAAAGCTGCAATCACTGCATGCTGTAGAGCCCAACCCTTATAGAACTTTATTATTCCAGGACGACTACAAGAAGCCCCACCTGGGACCTCCTCTGCTGATGTATTTCATCTACACTGGGCTAAAAGGGTCCATCTCCAGTATTCAGCCCATTTGGTGGGGTGAAATGTGTCGGCAGGAGGCAGTCCCAAAGTGGGGACTCTTATAGTTGTCCTGGAATAATAGTTTTACAAGCGTTGGGACTCTATAGTGTGTTGACCTTTCGTGAGGGGAACCCCTGCTTGGTGTTTGCCACCAGAGCCACTATAACAGACTTGAGGGAAATCTTCCCTTGTGCATAGACATCAAAGGACGGTTGGGTCTGCCTACAGACATGAGAGGACGGTTGGGTCTGCCTACAGACATGAGAGGACGGTTGGGTCTGCCTACAGACATGAGAGGACGGTTGGGTCTGCCTACAGACATGAGAGGGCGGGTTGGGTCTGCCTACAGACATGAGAGGGGGCGGTTGGGTCTGCCTATAGACATGAGAGGGCGGTTGGGTCTGCCTACGGACATGAGAGGGCGGTTGGGTCTGCCTACGGACATGAGAGGACGGTTGGGTCTGCCTACGGACATGAGAGGACGGTTGGGTCTGCCTACGGACATGAGAGGACGGTGGGTCTGCCTACGGACATGAGAGGACGGTTGGGTCTGCCTACAGACATGAGAGGGCGGTTGGGTCTGCCTATAGACATGAGAGGCGGTTGGGTCTGCCTATAGACATGAGAGGGCGGTTGGGTCTGCCTACGGACATGAGAGGACGGTTGGGTCTGCCTACGGACATGAGAGGACGGTTGGGTCTGCCTACGGACATGAGAGGACGGTTTGGGTCTGCTACGGACATGAGAGGACGGTTGGGTCTGCCTACGGACATGAGAGGACGGTTGGGTCTGCCTACGGACATGAGAGGACGGTTGGGTCTGCCTACGGACATGAGAGGACGATTGGGGTCTGCCTACGACATGAGTGGACGGTTGGGTCTGCCTACGGACATGAGTGGACGGTTGGGTCTGCCTACGGACATGAGAGGACAGTTGGGTCTGCCTACGGACAGGAGAGGACGGTTGGGTCTGCCTACGGACAGGAGAGGGACGGTTGGGTCTGCCTACGGACAGGAGAGGACAGTTGGGTCTGCCTACGGACAGGAGAGGACGGTTGGGTCTGCCTACGGACAGGAGAGGAGACGGTTGGGTCTGCCTACGGACACGAGAGGGCGGTTGGGTCTGCCTACGGACAGGAGAGGACGGTTGGGTCTGCTACGGACAGGAGAGGACGGTTGGGTCTGCCTACGGACAGGAGAGGACGGTGGGTCTGCCCACGGACACGAGAGGGCGGTTGGGTCTGCCTACAGACACGAGGAGGCGGTTGGGTCTGCCTACAGCCACGAGAGGGCGGTTGGGTCTGCCTACAGCCACGAGAGGGCGGTTGGGTCTGCCTACAGACACGAGAGGACGGTTGGGTCTCCTACAGACACGAGAGGGCCGGTGGGTCTGCCTACAGACACGAGAGGGCGGTTGGGTCTGCCTACAGAGAACGGCTGAGTGAGTTTGCCTACAGACATCAGAGGACAGTTGATAAGCCCATAGATATTAGAAGATGGTAGAGATGCACTTAGATATTAGAGGACGGCTGGCTCCACCGATAAACATCAGAGGACAGACAGATCTGTCCATAAATTTCAAAGGAAACATCACTAGGGCAAGTGGTGTACAGGATGAATTGTGGTGGATAATATATATCATATTGGAAAATCTCTGGAAGGGTTTACATCTTACATCTGTATCGTAGGAACTGGCATATCTCCCTCTTTTTGCCTCTGACAAACACTCCCCTAAAGGGCCTACTTCTTCCTCTGGGCCCTGCGCAGAGCCACTGTGCAGACACAATGGCCCCTCCCCCAGCTTTCCAAAGTTAGACCACACCCCGACTGCCCTTCATCATCTATGGACATCTTTACAACTGGTCAGATCCCAATCTAATCTGTGATTGCGTTTATCATTTCAGTTTCAGAACTCAACGGCGTTGTTGAGAACATGCCAAAAAGAAATCGTGCCATCAGTGCAGCTGCTCGAAACTTCCCTGGATGATCTTCGCGTTGGCCCTTACCTGCCTTTTCATCGTGACCGGACTACCCTGATCCTGTACATGGTGTGCCAAGACGGTGAGTCTGCCAACCCCAGGTGTAACCTGCTGTAACCCCCGACAACCGCAGGAAAATAGAGACAGAAGTGAACTGGGTTGCTATAGGCAATGGCTGCAGTTTGGCACTCTTTGCTCCATTGTTAGGCGATCCCCTCCATCCCTCTGTAGAAAAGGAGGAGATAGACTTGTGTCTCGTATGAAGAGAACCTGTCGTATGTTCCCAGAGAGGACACATTGTAACTCATTACTGGAGACAAATCTGATGTTACTTTCACATTTCTGCTTTGCTGTTCCATATTTTATTTATTTCCTATAAAGATCTATAAATTAGAGGCGTCTATATATCAGCGGGTGTGATGAGCTTCCCCGCTGAACTTTCATAACAATTATCGAAAGCCAAAACTTTTTTTTTGGATGGAGTAGGGAAGGGTCCAACCCTTTTGTTTTATTTTTTAATTTTTTCCCCCCAAACCAACTCTCTGGTCAATTGGGCCTCAGACCCGCTTCCTGATTGGCCGGGAGGAGAATCAGGAAAGACAATAGCAAATAATTATTAGCTATTGTAACACAACTGGGTGGGCTCGGGGCGCAGTGCTCTGCGCCCCGAGCCCACTCTTGTTTGAAGCCAATTAGAACCTCAGGCTCTAATCATGTGCTTAAAAAAAAAAAAGCCCATTGAAATCCATGCGTCCGGTGCCCTGCATGTAGATTAGGGGCTGGGCGCATGGATTAGGGGGGCGGCACCTCTATGCACCGTATGGACGAGCCGCCACTGTGTGTAGATTTCCCTGTCCTTCCTGTATTGGAGACACAACAGGAATTCTCTCCATAGATAGTTGACACCAGAACAGGCGTCCCCCATTGGGTAGATTTCCCCTCCATTCCTGTTATGGTGACTCCTGTAACATTTTGGAATTCCCATCACTTCCTGTCTCAGTGACACCAAGACAAATGGGGTGAATCTTCTCAGCAGGGACACAGGCAGCAATAAAAAAAAAAACCTGACAGAGGGTCTATCACTTCCACACTTCATCCACCACTAGAATAATCGTACATCAGTGGGGGGGGAGCTAAAAACTGAAGTTTAATCGGATTTTATTTTGCCTTCCCTGGTCCGCCCCCCCCCCCCCCCCCCATTAACATGCTAATGACATTTATAAATGAAAACTTTTCCATTTTCAAGACATACCTTCTTTTACTCCCTGTGATGTCATCACCGGGTCTCCGTGCTTCTCTATGCAATGCAGACAGATCATGACTGGTGGGAGGGGCCGGAAAGGTGCTGCAGCCTCCAGAAAACATCCCAGCACCCGGCCTCAGAACTCCTCTCGAGGGGCCCCCGAGTCCTGATGCAAGCAGTGGGAGGAGTTATACATTACAATGCCTCGATGGGCGGGTGTTAGAATGGAGGAGTGGGCGTTCCTAGGCAGGCTGCATTACAAAGGTACTGGGCCGCTGTTATAAATGATGGGGAGCCCCCCCCCCAATCCTGCCCCCACCCCACCCACCCCCTTTGTGTGCAGCGAGACAGCGGCACTGACTTTATCCCCTTACACCCTATACACTTTTTAAAAAAAGTCCCCACCTCGTGGGCCCCCCTGTTGAACTGACGGGGCCCAGGGAAATGTAAAGCCCTGGTAAGTAGGAGTGGGGCCAAGGAGAGTCAGGCTGTACAGGAAGCAGAGCCCGCCTATGTAATGACATCACACCTCTCTGATAGGATCACTTATAGAAGATTTATATTGAACATAAATCGATTGTCTTTATGCTCTGGATTGTTCTCCTCCGTCACTGATTGTCTTTTCTCTCCGCAGTACATTACAAGAATTTGCTGCAGACGTTCACAGAGAGATTGGACGCCCAGAGCCAGATCCTCACACAAATGGTTGCCAATCAGAACATTTCTGGATATAATCCCAGAGGACTGTGAGTCGGGGCGGTGTGTCCGAGTTCCTCTTTCGCCTTTCCAAATTGGATCCCCAAAAGGAAAAAACAAATTTCTCCCAACAGCCGGCCACACATGTTCCAACCTGATTGGAGATTTTATGATCTCTGTACATTCTGAACTCTCCATCCAATCAGGGAGAGCCTCCTGCTGTTCAGGGAGATTTATATTTTGTTCTGATATCCGCAAACATCATGGAAAGGAAACCTCCGATCATCGCTACATTGTGTTCTACTTTTTGTAATTTTTGTAATTATTGTATATAGATGTGTGTTGTGTTCTCAGATTTTATAAAGGGTTTTTTTTTCCCATTCTTTTTTCGTCAGTCTCATTCTTTGGAATTTAAATTACAACTTAAAGAGGTTGTAAAGTCACATTGTGCACGGTGAGGCTGCAATGATGGGCACGGTGAGGCTGCAATGATGGGCACGGTGAGGCTGCAATGATGGGCACAGTGAGGCTGCAATGATGGGCACAGTGAGGCTGCAATGATGGGCACAGTGAGGCTGCAATGATGGGCACGGTGAGGCTACAATGATGGGCACGGTGAGGCTGCAATGATGGGCACGGTGAGGCTGCAATGATGGGCACGGTGAGGCTGCAATGATGGGCACGGTGAGGCTACAATGATGGGCACAGTGAGGCTGCAATGATGGGCACGGTGAGGCTACAATGATGGGCACGGTGAGGCTGCAATGATGGGCACGGGGAGGCTGTAATGATGGGCCAGGTGAGGCTGCAATGATGGGCACGGTGAGGCTGCAATGATGGGCACGGTGAGGCTGCAATGATGGGCAAGGTGAGGTGGCAATGATGGGCACAGTGAGGCTACAATGATGGGCACAGTGAGGCTGCAATGATGGGCACGGTGAGGCTGCAATGATGGGCACGGTGAGGTGGCAATGATGGGCAGGGTGAGGCTACAATGATGGGCAGGGTGAGGCTGCAATGATGGGCACAGTGAGGCTGCAATGATGGGCACAGTCAGGCGGCAATGATGGGCACGGTGAGGCTACAATGATGGGCACAGTGAGGCTGCAATGATGGGCACGGTGAGGCAGCAATGATGGGCACAGTAAGGCGGCAATGATGGTTAGGCTGCAATGAGGACACAGTAAGGCAGCAATGATGGGCACAGTAAGGTGGCAATGATGGTGAGGCTGCAATGAGGGCACAGTGAGGCTACAATGATGGTCATGTGAGGCTGCAATGATGGGCACCGTGAGGCTGCAATGATGGGCATGTGAGGCTGCAATGATGGGCATGGTGAGGCTGCAATGATGGGCACAGTAAGGTGGCAATGATGGGCACAGTAAGGTTGCAAAGATGGTGAGGCAGCAATGGCGGGCACAGTAAGGCGGCAATGATGGTTAGGCTGCAATGAGGGCACGGTGAGGCGGCAATGATGGGCATGGTGAGGCTGCAATGATGGGCACAGTAAGGCGGCAATGATGGTGAAGCTGCAATGATGGGCATGGTGAGGCTGCAATGATGGGCATGTGAGGCTGCAATAATGGGCACGGTGAGGCTACAATGATGTGCATGTGAGGCTGCAATGATGGGCACGGTGAGGCTGCAATAATGGGCATGGTGAGGCTGCAATGATGGGCACGGTGAGGCAGCAATGATGGGCACGGTGAGGCGGCAATGATGGGCACAGTGAGGCGGCAATGATGGACACAGTAAGGCTGCAATGATGGTGAGGCTGCAATGAGAGCACGGTGAGGCGGCAATGATGGGCACGGTGAGGCTGCAATGATGGGCACAGTGAGGCTGCAATGATGGGCACAGTGAGGCTGCAATGATGGGAACAGTGAGGCTGCAATGATAGGCACAGTGAGGCTGCAATGATAGGCACAGTGAGGCTGCAATGATGGGCACAGTGAGGCTGCAATGAAAGGCACAGTGAGGCTGCAATGAAAGGCAAAGTGAGGCTGCATGGATGGGCACATTGAGGCTGCATGGATGGGCACAGTGAGGCTGCATTTGATGGGCACTGGTGAGGCTACATTAATCTCTTGTATCATGTCTGCAGTCTCTGACCATCTCTTGTACCATGTCCGCAGTCTCTGACCATCTCTTGTATTATGTCTGCTTTCTCTGACCATCTCTTGTATCATGTCTCCAGTCTCTGACCATCTCTTGTACCATGTCTGCAGTCTCTGACCATCTCCTGTATCATTTGAAAAGAGAAATTGGTGGGACTTTATATGAGACCATGACCATCCGGTACACAGGTCTCCGTCCCTATGTATACGAGAAAAAAGGGGGAACCAGGGGGAGACGGGGCAGTTGGGACTTTATATGAAACACAACACTAGGGCAAGCTAGGTCATCAATTGTAGATAGACTCGTTTTATTAATATGTCATGGTAGCAAAGTGCAATGGATGATATACACATAAGATCAATAAAAAAACGGTACAAAGTACATAGAACATATGAATTGTATCACATGGTAGTAATATAGTAATATCTCATACATTGTAGCACATGATATATGGTGATAGCATCAACATTACACCCAACATGAGTATGCATAATAGATAATTATAATCAATTAGAGTTGATGACTTAGACATTGAAATGCCCATGGTAGATGCATGATTGCTGTGGCATGACATCAATTTGTGAATGCTAAATTTGTAAATGCTCGACGCGTTTCGTGGAAGTTTGTCCACTCATCAGGAGCAGCTAACTGGAAGTACCTAAGGTAAAGTATATTAGAATAGTAATTAATGGTAATTGATTATAATTATCTGGTTCCCCCTTTTTTTCTCGTATACATAGGGATGGAGACCTGTGTACCGGATGGTCATGGTCTCATATAAAGTCCCACCAATTTCTCTTTTCAAATATACAGGGATGGAAACACACACTAGTTATTTTATTTATTTCATCATTGCTGCTGTCCTGCATCAAGTGCCATTACATACCTTTGTGGTGTCACAGGTTGTCTCAATTGTTCCTTCACTTCTTTTTCACATCACATCCTTCACTTAGTGGTCTTCCTACTTATTCCCCTATACAATATTTTTTATTATACACCCATACAATTTATATATTACAGCTATACGGGGTGATCGTATTCTACACCACTATGTTGGAAGAGGGATCCTCTTGCTACTTATCTTTATACGTGGGTCCTGGTTTGCCCCGCCTTGCCGCCGCCTGGTTACCTCCTCAGCTCCCGGAGGGATGTTACAATCACCCCTCTTATTCTCTTATCACTATGAACACTACCATAGATGTTCTACTCTGATTATACTATATATCCACAGGTAAGAGTGTTAGGATCAGAGTTACTGTTCCCTCTCTTCCTGGTGTAATTTAATTACCATTAATTACTATTCTAATATACTATACCTTAGGTACTTCCAGTTAGCTGCTCCTGATGAGTGGACAAACTTCCACGAAACGCGTCGAGCTTTTACAATTCAGCATTCACAAATTGATGTCATGCCACAGCAATCATGCATCTACCATGGGCATTTCAATGTCTAACTCATCAGCTCTAATTGATTATAATTATCTACTATGCATACTCATGTTGGGTGTAATGTTGATGCTATCACCATATATCATGTGCTACAATGTATGAGATATCACTATATTACTACCATGTGATACAATTAATATGTTTTATGTACTTTGTACAGTTTTTTTATTGATCTTATGTGTATATCATCCATTGCACTTTGCTCCCATGAGGTATTAATAAAATGAGTCTATCTACAATTGATGACCTAGCTTGCCCTAGTGTTGTGTTTCATATAAAGTCCCAACTGCCCCGTCTCCCCCTGGTTCCCCCTTTTTTCTCCTGTATCATATCTACAATCTCTTAACATCTATAGTATCATGTCCTCAGTCTCTGACCATCTCCTGTACTATGCCCGCAGCCTCTAACCATCTCTTGTATCATGTCCGCAACCGCTGACCATCTCTTGTCTTATATATTATATCTTAAGTGCAGCAGAAATTTTTTTGTAACTCCGGCCAGATCTGTGCCTTGCCACAAGTCTCTGAGCTCTTCAGGCAGTTCCTTTGACCTCATGATTCTCATTTGCTCTGACATGCACTGTGAGCTGTAAGGTCTTATATAGACAGGTGTGTGCCTTTCCTAATCAAGTCCAATCAGTATAATCAAACACAGCTGGACTCAAATCAAGGTGTAGAACCATCTCAAGAATGATCAGAAGAAATGGACAGCACCTGAGTTAAATATATGAGTGTCACAGCAAAGGGTCTGAATACTTAGGACCATGTGATATTTCAGTTTTTCTTTTTTAATAAATCTGCAAAAATGTCAACAATTCTGTGTTTTTCTGTCAATATGGGGTGCTGTGTGTACATTAATGAGGAAAAAAAAAAATTACCTTATATACTCGAGTATAAGCCGACCCGAATATAAGCCGAGGCACCTAATTTTACCACAAAAAAAACTAGGAAAACTTATTGACTCGAGTATAAGCCTAGGGTGAGAAATGCGCAGCTACTGTAAGTGGAAAAGAGGGTCAACAATGCCCATTTGCAGCCATAGGTCCCCTGAACTTCAAACACGGTAGTTAAGGGTTCCCAGATGCCCCCCTAGCGGCAGCCAAAATTTGGGGTCTCTGGTCCCAAAGGGTCCCGAAATGACATTGCTGAAGATGGACACAGTTGACCGACTTTGGGGCCCCCGTATCTTGGGGCCCCTTGGAGCTAGGAACCCCAAATTTGGTGTGCAAACCCAGTGGAACTAGCACTACAACATATCCAATAGCCGGGGTTCCTAGTACCAAGTGGCCCGAGATACAGGGTCCCAAAGTCGGTTTTGAAAATGTCAAGCACTTTTCTGCAGCAGAGAATGATATTTTGTTCAGGCGTTAAAGCACCACTACACGGCATCTGAGCACCACGAGCCAAAATACTATTTAATTCATTTTAAACATGCACAGCAAGTTTTTTTTTGTTTTTTTGGGGGGGTTTTTTGCCTCTTAGGCGCCTTTCACACGGACGGCTATTCTGCGGCATTTAAAAGCATGTTTTGTTTTTTTCTGTGAAATTCAAGACTCCAGGCACTGCATTCAGCTGCATTTGTACTGCATTTGTACAGTGCGATTAGCTGCGGTTTGCCATTTCCATAGCAACCCGACGGGGTACCGACTCATATTGAACAGGGATCTGACTTGGATCCCCGCCAAAGCCAGGCACTGTGTTTGGTATGAATCTTGAGGGGGAATTCCACGCCAAATTTTAAATAAAAAACCTGCATGGGTTCCCCCTCCAAGAGCATACCTGGCCCTTGGGTCTGGTATGGATTTTAAGTGGAACCCCCTACGCCAAAAAAATGGCGTGGGGTCCCCCCCCAAGATCCATACCAGACCCCGATCCGAGCACGCATCCCTGTCCTTCCTGCACTGGAGACACAACAGGAATTGTCTCCATAGATAGTTGTCACCAGAACAGGTGTCCCCATTGGGTAGATTTCCCCTCCATTCCTGTTATTCCATTTTGGAATGCCCGACACTTCGGTCTCAGGGGCACCAAGACAAAAAATAGGGTGAATCTTCTCAGCTGGGACACTGGCAGCAATAAAAAAAAAAACAGACAGAGGGTCTATCACTTCCACACTCCATCCACCACTAGAATAATCATACATCAGTGAGGGGAGGGGGGGGGGCCTAAAACTGAATTTTTATTGGCTCATGCTTTGCCTTCTCTGGTTCTCTCTCCCCCCCCCCCCCCATCAACATGCTAGTGACATTTATAAATGAAAACTTTTCCATTTTCATGACATACCTTCTTTTAGTCACTGTGATGTAATCACCGGGTCTCTGTGCTTCTCTATGCAATGCAGACAGATCATGACTGGTGGGAGGGGCCGGAAGGGTGCTGCAGCTTCCAGAAAACACCCCAGCACCCGGCCTCAGTACTCCTCTCGAGGGCCCTCAGTCCTGATGCAAGCAGTGGGAGGAGTTATGCAAATATTAAAACGCCTCAATGGGCGGGTGTTAGAATGGAGGAGTGGACGTTCTTAGGCAGGCTGCATTACATAGGTACTGGGCCGCTGTTATAAATGATAAAAATAATAATAATTATTATTATTATTATTATTATTAAAAATAATAATAATAATAATAATTATTATTATTATTCAGGATTTATTCATATATTAAATAAATCCTGAATAATAAGAATAAATCCTGTATAATAATAATATATAAATAAATCATGTAGTATAATAATAAAATTATACAGGATTTATATAATTATAATACAGGATTTATATTATAATACCCGATTTATATTATGGTTATTTATATACAGGATTTATATTATGGTTATTATTTTATATACGGGATTTATATAGCGCTAACAGTTTGCGCCGCCCTTTACAATGTGGAGTGCAGACAGTACAGTTACAATACAATACAGGAGCGATCAGATAACACAATAAAATCTTATGAGTTGACAATATATATATATATTTTTTTTTTTTACACACGTTTTCATTTTCTTTCCACATTATCCAAAAACTTTTGTAAAAAAACAAAACAAAAAAAAAACCTTTGTATTTGTAAAAAAAAATGTTGAAAACCATTTATCATTTTCCTTCCACTTCACAATTATGCCCACATTGTGTTGGTCTATCACATAAAATCCCAATAAAATACATTTTGGTTTTCGATTGTAACATGACAACATGTGGAAAATTTCAAGGGGTATGAATACTTTTTCAAGGCACTTTCACCTCCTTCCTGTCCAGGCCAATGTTCAGCTTTCAGCACTCTCACACTTCCAATGACAATTGTTCGGTCATGGCTACACTGTACCCAATTCAAATTTTTATCATTTTTTTTTTTTTGAGACAGATAGAGCTTTTTTTTTTTTTTTTGGTGCTATTTAATCACAACTGGGGTTTTTATTTTTTGTTAAAATAAACAAAAAAAGGGCAAAAACTTTGAAAAAATAAAAGTTTTAGTTTGTTAGAAAATTTTCTAAATAAGTATTATTTCTCCTTCACCGATGTGCACTGGTGAGGCGGCACTGACAGGCATTCCTGATGGCCACGGTTGAAGCTGCACTGATGATCATTGTAATTGTCCCCTTGTGTGGATTTGCCAGATATCGGCTCTCTTCTCACGCTGTCAGCATGAGAAGAGGACCGCCAATAAGAGAAGAGGACCGCCAATAAGAGAAGAGGACCGCCAATAACCAGCAAATGCCATTTACACTGAACAGCTGTGATTGGCTCTTTACCCCGATCTGATCAGCTGTGTCCTAAGGATCACAGATCCCTGCCGATTGGCGCCACAGGAGGCCGCACGGGCAGAGCCATTACGGGAGAACATCCATAGACACTAGACTTGTGCAATTCGTTTAGTTTCCCGAATACATTTTTTTAACGATTTTTTGACAAATTCGTTAATTCCGAAATTTCTGAATTTCCAAATTTTTTTTACATTTCTGAATTTTCGAAATTTCCGAATTTCCGAAATTCCGAATTTCCAATTTTTCAAATTTGCGAATTTCTGAAAATTCGAAATTCGGAGATTCAAAATTTCGTAAATTCTAAATTTCATAAATTGGAACATTTAGAAAATTTCATAAATTTAAAAATTCTAAAATTTGGAAATTTGAAAATCCGAGAATAAGAATGAAAAGCTGAAAATTCGAAATCCCGAAAATCTGAAATAATAACTAACAATAACTAACTATTAAATTATAGGTATTGGAATTTCCTTTCAAATTTGGCTGTTAGTGAACGTAACAAATATGAATTTATCCGAAGTCACAAATTATCTGAAATAACGAATGCCGCATTTAAACAAATAGAACGTAACGATCTAATAATAAATAACAATGATAATAAAACCTTTTTATTATTATTAATTATTTATTATTAATTTGTTCTGTTCCATTTGTTTAGATGCGGCATTCGTTATTTCAGATAATTCGTAACTTCGGATAAATTTGTATTTGTTACGTTCACTAACAGCCAAATTTGAAAGGAAATTCCAATACCTATAATTATTATTTTGAATTTTACTGATTTTCTTTCTTTTTTCAGATTTTTGGATTTTTGAATTTCTGAATTTCAGATTTTTCGAATTCCGAAAATCCGAAAATTTGGAAATTCGGAAATTCGAAAATCGGAAATCCGAAAATTAAAAATTTGAAAATTCTTAAAATTTCTGAATTTTCGAATTTTCGAAAATTCAGAATTTCCGAAAAAAAGCAAAAAGTGAATGAAACGAAAATGAAAACTAACAAATTTTTTGTCAGTGCTCATGTCTAATAGACACCCTCCCAGCAATATGAGCCCGTGTTGTAGCCGCCTTTCGGCTACAGTGTAGGTGGGAAGAGGTTAAATGGTAGCACAGAAGGGGGGAGGGGGGGGGGAATAGCATTAAGTCCCCATTGACACTAGTGCTTTTTCTCCTGTGTTTGCTTGAGGCTGTACAGCTGGCTTCCCACTGTGCATGCATTTTGTGAATGGTCTAGATTGTAAGCTCTAACGAGCAGGGCCCTCTGATCCCTCTATGGATTTGTATTGTAAGTGTAATGTCTGCCCTCATGTTGTAAAGCGCTGCGCAAACTGTTGGCGCTATATAAATCCTGTATAATAATAATAATAATGGTCCCGCTGTCTCCTGGGACCTGTGATGGGTCCCCGAAGGCTGCGAAAGGAAGGAGGGGGGCAGAACTTCCCCCGCTGCGGCAATCTGAGTGGAAGTGGGAGCAGCTACCTGTCAGAACCAGATACCCCCCTCCCTCCCGCCCACCCCAAAAAGTGCCAAACAAGCAGAACTTCCCCTTTTGGATCAAGTTCCACTTTCAGTATCTAGGTGAGGATCTCCAGTAAAATTTGCTCAATTTGTTACCATGTAGATCCCGTATAACACAGGAACATGTCCTTTCATCATTCACTAGACGTGTGCAATTCATTTCGTTCCAAATTCGTTTTTTAACGAATTTCAACAAATTCTTTAATTTTGTTGAATTGAAATTTGTAAATTCATACATTCGTAAATTCGTAAATTCGTACATTCATAAATTCGTACATTCAAAAATTCGTAAATTCGTACATTCGTAAATTCGTACATTCGTACATTCGTAAATTCTTAAATTTGTACATTCATAAATTCCTAAATTCATAAATTCTTAAATTCGTACATTCATAAATTCGTAAATTTGTAAATTCGGAAATCTTAAATAATAATTATCTAATAATAACTTAACTATTACTAACTAATAAATTCTAGGTATTGTAATTTCCTTTCAAATTTGGCTGTTAGTGAATGTAACAAATACGAATTTATCCGAAGTTACGAATTATCAGAAATAATGAATGTCGTATCCAAACGAATGGAACATCATGAATTAATAATAATAAATAATAATAATAAAAACTTTTTATTATTATTATATATTATTAATTTCTTCCGTTCCATTGGTTTAGATGCGGCATTTGTTATTTCGGATAATTCGTAACTTGGGATAAATTTGTATTCGTTACGTTCACTAACAGCCAAATTTGAAAGGAAATTACAATACCTATACCTAATTTAATAGTTAGTTACTATTCCAGATTTTCAAATTTTCGGATTTTCGAATTTTCGAATTTCCGAATTTCCTAATTTACGAATGTACGAATTTATGAATTTACGATTTTACAAATTTTCGAATTTACTAATTTACAAATTGCGATCATAAAGAATGACCCAAAAACAAAGAAAAAAAAAACGAATGAAACGAACAAATTTTTTGGCACTGCACATGTCTATCATTCACATTATGACTGTATTCCCAATTCTATACCAATAAAAACTTTTTGGAATATAAAAAATGGTTACAATGTAATCCAACATTTCTTTATCAGCATTTATATTTATTGCCCATATTGATACTTTTTTTGAATAAAAAAAAAGTTACAATGTATAAAGTTGTAGCAGAAGATCTTTTTTTCCAACAAAATTAGACTTTGAATTGTAGCAGTTAAATGTAAATGCCCCTCTTATCACCTGCCCAGTTATCAGGGGGGTGGGGGGCAGCTGTGTTGGGAGGGGGAGGGGATCAGGGGATCAGAGGTTGGGTCTCACTATATACCCCCCCCCCAAGCACATTCCTCTGTGTGTCCTCCTCCCCTCTGGGTCATCTGCTGTATTTCCTGTGACCACTGCTCCTTGTCCTCATCAGATACCATCATGGTTTACACAGAGGGTTGTTCTGAGGGGACCCCGGGCCCCAACTACAATACCCGATCTACCGAATGCCTACTGGACCCGGAGGCCACCGATGACCAGCACAACGTGCCGCTGGATGCGGACCAACCGCCAGCTCCTGAGGGTGAGCACCTAGATTAATGCCACATATTTGCTGTATTTAGTAGTGGGGGAGTCTATATTAGTGGATATAGAGAGAGTCAAGTGTGGCCCCTGATGTCACCAAAGGGCCACACACATTTATTGAGTTTCATTCTGCTATAGAAGTTTCTGAGGACTGCTGATGTGATTTTATAGACTGCTATGGATCTTTGCCCCTTACAGATGGATGGTCACAGTAGAGTTGCCACCTCATCCCTTTTAACCGGAACACATATGAATTACACGGGTTCTGAGACTAATTAAATGCACATAAGGCACCAAGTGAGTTTAATTACCACCTTAATTTGCCACAGAGCCTGTGTAATTCATATGTGTTCAGGTTTAAAGGGATGAGGTGGCAACTCTAGGTCCCAGTCTTAGAACTCTATGATAGGTATTGTCTGCAGGGGGGGCTCTGAAGGTTACAGGAGGCCCCCCAGGCAGCAGGTTGAGCACCAGGGTATTAGGTGGTCCAAAATGTGAATTTTTGTGTTGTGCAAAAAAGACAAACGCTGGTCACAAACTTTCAGCGAGTTGAGCTTTGGAATGTTCTGTTTTTGTCTTTCATGTGATTGCCCTTCCATGAGCTCCTTGCTGTGAAGGCCAGTTATAGGTGGGGGGGGGGGGGGGGGCAGGGGGCCATTTGTTTGTTACTGGTGTAAATTTGGTCTGGGGACACACTGAACACCTTTGCTGCCACTGTGCTCTTGCTGGGTGTCCAGTGCGCTCCTGCTCCTTTAAGGGGGGGATTGGGCTGCCTCTAGGCTCACCTGCCCCTCATCTATCCATTTAACGCATGTGCTTCCATTGTGGAGACACTTCTAAATTCAGTAGCATTAGGACCGCAAGCAACACGCAGGGTGCCGTGAAGAGGCCTTGCAGCTTATGCATGCGTTTTCAAATGCGTGATAACTAAACCCTTGTTTTTAACGCAGACTGTTGGACAGGTGTATTAGGTCAGTTGGCAGATTGGTTGGTGAGTTGAGCTATGGAATGTTCTGTTTTTGTCTTTCACAAACTTTCAGCCGGCACAAGGTTCCTCCTTTGAATGATTTACAAAATTACACAGCGAAGGTTTAACCACTTGCCGCCCGCCATATAGCAGAATGACGGCGGCAAAGTGGTTTCAATATCTTGACTGGACGTCATATGACGTCCGCAGGGGCGCGCAGCGTGGCGATCGTTGTTGCGGGGTGTCAGTCTGACACCCCGCAGCACCGATCAAGGTAAAGAGTCTCTGACGGAGACTCTTTACCACGTGATCAGCCGTGTCCAATCACGGCTGATCACGATGTAAAGAGGAAGAGCCGGTGATCGGCTTTTCCTCATTCGCGTCTGACAGACGCGAGAAGAGGAGATCCGATCGGCTGCTCTCCTGACAGGGGGGGCCTGTGCTGATTGTTTATCAGCATAGCCCCCCCTCGGATCCTACCCAGGACCACCGGGGAAGTCGCCCAGGACCACCAGGGAAGCCGCCCAAGACCACCAGGGAAACCAGCCACACTGGACCACCAGGTATGCCCCCTAGACCCCCAGGGAAAAACTAATCAGTGCAAAGGCAGCTGCCAATCAATGCCCAGGCAGCTGCCAATCAGTGCCCACTCCAATGCCTACCACTGCCAGTGCCACCAGGAATGCTTATCAGTGCCGCGTATCAGTGCCACGTATTCGTGCCCAGCAGTGCCGCCTATCAGTGCCCATCAGTGCCCAGCAGTGCTGCCTATCAGTGTCCATCAGTGCCACCCATAAGAACTCATCTTTGGAGCCTTTCAGTGCCCATCAGTGTCGCCCATCAGTGCCCACCAGTGCCACCCATGAGTGCCCATCAGTGCTGCCTATCAATGCCCATCAGTGCTGCATATTAGTGCCACCCATCAGTGCCGCCTACCAGTGCCCATCAGTGCCGCATATCAGTGCCCATCGTCAGTGCCCGCTCATTGGTGCCACCTCATTGCTGCCGCCTTATCAGTGCCCATCATTGAAAGAGAAAATTTACTTATTTACAAAATTTTTAAACAGAAACAAAAGCAAAACTTTTATTTTTTTCAAAATTTTCGGTCTTTTTTTATTTGTTTAGCAAAAAATAAAAACCGCAGAGGTGATCAAATACCACCAAAATAAAGCTCTATTTGTGGGAACAAAATGATAAAAATTTAGTTTGGGTACAGTGTAGCATGACCGCGCAATTGTCATTCAAACTGCGACAGCACTGACAGCTGAAAATTGGTCTGGGCAGGAAGGTGTCTAAGTGCCCGGTATTGAAGTGGTTAACCTGAGAGTCCTCCACTTTAAAAGCCGAAGTCCAGGTATGGATCGTTTTTCCCATAGGTACGTTGTTGCAGCTTGCAACAATGTAAATACCTGTGGGATTCCTGTGGATGTAGGAAATTACTATAGTAAGCACAGCTACTACAGTGGCCACCACCAGCTCCAATTTCCCATCCCAAGCTGCATTGTGAGTCACTCATTCAGCAGGGGACAACATTTAGGAAACGTCGTTTTTTTTTTTGTTTGTTTTTTTTTTTTTTTTTTCGTTTTTTTTTCTTCAATGAATGCAAAGCGTTCTCTGAGGCGTGCCCAAAGCGTGGCGAGCGAAGCGAGGCCATGCCCAAAGCGTGGAGAGCGAGGCCATGCCCGAAGCGTGGAGAGCGAAGCGAGGCGTGCCCGAAGCGTGGTGAGCGAAGCGAGGCGTGCCCGAAGCGTGGTGAGCGAAGCGAGGCGTGCCCGAAGCGTGGCGAGCGAAGCGAGGTCATGCCCAAAGCATGGCGAGCGAAGCAAGCCCGCACTCCAGCGGGTAGCGAAATGTGATGGGTCGCCATATGTGACGCTACACCCCCCCCATGCAGATCGGGCGACCACCTTTGTTCACAATGCAGCTGCTGCTCAGCATGGGGCCTGGAAGGTAGTGGAGATCCCCGGAGTAGCGGTGTAATAGTCGCGTCTTACAGGGATTCCCTCAGGTACAGCACATACATACATTAGTCCAAGATGAGACAATGGAACCATGGGAAATATCTGGAAATTTAGCTATAATTATTAATAATTATTTATATATCTATATAGGTGTAAGTTAAAGGGGTTATAAACCCACCTGTTTTGACACCTTAATGCATCCTATGAAAAAAACTTCAAGCAGTCACCGGCCCCCCAGCCCCCCCTCCCCCCCATATGTTACTAACCTGAGCCCTGGAATGTCCCACGGCGGGGACGCGCAGTCTCTCTTCCCCACTTGATTGGATAGATTGATAGCAGCGCAGCCATTCCCGCTGCTGTCAATCAAATCCAATGATGCAGGGGAGGTGGGGCCGAGTCCTGCATTCGGCGGCTATGGAAGCCAAGTGCTGGACACGGCCCTCAATGTAACCCCCTCCGGGAGAGCGCTTCTCCTAGGGGGGGTTATCTGATGCGGGGAGGAGCCGCGAGAGCCCCAGAAGACGGCGTTCGGGGCCACTCTGTTCAAAACGAACTGCACAGGGGAGGTAAGTATGACATGTTTGTTATTTAAGAAAAAAAAAATGAACCTTTAGTATCACTTTAAGCTTTAATAATGATAATAATTAATAACATGCTTAATATATAAGCTCCTGTGCAGAGAAGACTTGGCAAGGCAGATGATATATCTAAACACCATAAAAGAGAAAAAGAAAACTGATGATGATATATCTAAGATGGCCGGTAGTAGGAGTACATGATGGGCCGTGTCCGCTGTGCTGGGCAGCAAATGGCAGTGCGGGGCGACCCAGGAACTGTGGACACCTCAGATAAGCTGGGTGCACTATAGCATGGATGACCGACAAAGGGGGCGCTGTAGTATAAATTTTAAAAATTGTTTCTAGGCCCAGAGACCTTACAGAGGTGACTAAATTGTTGATGAGAACTTGGTGGCTGCTGTAACACCTGAATGTCATTCTTTTCAGGAAATGTAGCAATCCCTCCAAAAATTACCGCTGAGATCGCAGTTGGTGAGAGCAGATTGATAGGCCACCCATAGACATCAGAGCCAGAGAAAACAGAGGACAGCCCACTGTAGAGTCCAACGCTTGTAAAACATTATTATTCCAGGACAACTACAAGAAGCCCCACCCGGGACCTTCTCCACCGATGTGCCTCACCCACACTGGGCTAAAAGGGTCATCTCCTGTATTCAGCCCAATGGTGGGTGAAACATGTCAGCAGAGGAGGTCCCAGGTGGGGATTCTTGTAATTGTCCTGGAATAATAAAGTTTTACTTTTAAAGGGGATGTAAAGAGTCGTGTTTTACAAAAAAATCAATACCAAATATGTTATACTTACCTCCTCTGTGCAGTTGGTTTTGCACAGATTGGCCCCGATCCTCCTCTTCTGGGGTCCCCCAGCGGCGCTCCTGGCTCCTCCTCTTCTCGAGTGCCCCGTCGGAGAAGCGCTCTCCCTCGGGACACCCGTGCGGGCACGTTCCCGTGTCCTGCTGCTGCGTCCATTGACACATACAGCAGGACTTGGGCCCGCCCCTGGCGTCATTGGGTTTGATTGACAGCAGCGGGAGCCAATAGCTGCGCTGCTATCAATCTAGCCAATCAGGACAGAGCTGATGTGCTCATCCCTGGCGCGAGAAAGAGGGTTCAGGTAAGTAAAAAGGGGGGCACTGGGAGAGGAGGGGTCTGCACTGCAAGAGGTTTTTCACCTCAATGCATAGAATTCATTAAGGTGAAAAACCATGAGGGTTTACAACCCCTTTAAGTGTTGGACTACAGTGTGCTGACATTTGTTTTTCTCTGGCTGTGTTGACTTTCAAGGAGATGAACCCCTGCTTGGTGTTTGCACCAAAGCCACTATAGAGGACTTGAAGGAAATTTTCACTAGTACAAAGATGGTGGATCTGCCCATAGATATTAGAAGACAGTTGAATCCACCCATAGACAGCAGAGGACAGTTGGGTATAGACATGAGAGGATACTTGGATCTGGCTATCGACATCAGACAACTTGATCCACTTATAGACAACAGAGGGTCATTGGATCTCCCCAGAGACCTCAGAAAACAGTTGGATCCCCCCATAGACCCCAAAGGACAGTTGGATCCCCCCATAGACCTCAGGGGACAGTTAGATCCCCCGTAGACCTCAGGGGACAGTTGGATCCCCCATAGACCTCAGGGAACAGTTGGATCCCCCCGTAGACCTCAGGGGACAGTTGGATCCCCCCATAGACCTCAGGGGACAGTTAGATCCCCCGTAGACCTCAGGGGACAGTTGGATCCCCCATAGACCTCAGGGAACAGTTGGATCCCCCGTAGACCTCAGGGGACAGTTGGATCCCCCGTAGACCTCAGGGGACAGTTGGATCCCCCGTAGACCTCAGGGGACAGTTGGATCCCCCGTAGACCTCAGGGGACAGTTAGATCCCCCCGTAGACCTCAGGGGACAGTTGGATCCCCCGTAGACCTCAGGGAACAGTTGGATCCCCCGTAGACCTCAGGGAACAGTTGGATCCCCCGTAGACCTCAGGGGACAGTTGGATCCCCCGTAGACCTCAGGGAACAGTTGGATCCCCCGTAGACCTCAGGGGACAGTAGGATTCCCCCCATAGACCCCAAAAGACGATTGGATCTGCCGATAGATCCCAAAGGACAGTAGAATCTGCCCTTTTATATTAGGAGGATGGTTAGATCCACCCATAGACATCAAAGCACTGTTATATCTGCCTATAGACATCAGAGGAAGGTTGGATCTGCCCAAAGACATTAGATGAAAGTTGGCTCTCCCCATAGACAGAGAATGGAGAAATCTGTCCATCAATTGCAATAGAAGCATCACTAGGGCAGGCGGTGTGTAGGATGAATTGTGGTGGATAATATCCATCGCAATAGAAAATCTCTGGAACAGTTAACATCTTACATCTGAATGGTGGGAACTGGCATATCTCCCTCTTTTTGCATCTGACAAACGTTCCCTCCCTAAATAACACACTTTATCCTCGGGGGGCCCCTGCGCAGCGCCAGGGTGCAGACACTATGCCCCTCCCCCAGTTTCCAAAGTTAGACCACACCCCGACAGCCCTTGATCATCTATGGACATCTTTACATCTTGTCAGATCCTAATCTGTAATTGCGTTTTTATCATTTCAGGTTCCCAACGCAACTGCATTATTGAGAATATGCCGAAGACAGAAATTCCCGCCAATGTGAAGAATGCCCCCAACCATCAGTGCAGCTTCTCGGAACATTGGTTCATAAGCTCCCCTTTTCTCATTATCTACCTTACCTTCATGGCCGGCTTCGGCCTGGGAATGTTCATACAGAGCCTACAAGGTGAGTTTGCCAACCCCAGGTGTAAAATTGGTGTAACCCCCGGCAACCGCAGGAAAATTAAGAGTTTTGTTCTGTCCTGTTGCGTAGATTTCCCTGTCCTTCCTGTATTGGAGACACAACAGGAATTCTCTCTCATAGACAGCTGTCACCAGAACAGGTGTCCCCATTGGTAGATTTCCCCTCCATTCCTGTTCTGGTGACACCTGTAGCATTTTGGAATTCCCATCACTTCCTGTCTCAGTGACACCAAGACAAATAGGGTGACTGTTCTCAGCAGGGACACAGGTAGCAATAAAAAAAAAACCTGACAGAGGGTCTATCACTTCCACACTCCAACACTGGAATAAGTATACATCAGTGAGGGGGGGGGGGGGGTTAGGGGACCTAAAGCTGAAGTTTATTCTGCCTCTATTTTGCCTTCCCTCCATCAACATGCTAATAACGTTAATACAATAAAACTTTTCCATTTTCATGACACCTTATTTTAGTGCCTGTGAGGTAATCACCGGGTCTCTGTGCTTCTCTATGCAATGCAGACAGATCATGGCTGGTGGGAGGGGCCAGCTCGCAGCACCCGGCCTCAGCACTCCTCTCAAGAGCCCTCAGTCCTGATGCAAGCAGTGGGAGGAGTTATACATTAATTGGGTGGGTGTTAGAATGAAGGAGAGGGTGTTCTCAGGCAGGCTGCATTACATAGGTATTGGGTCACTGTTATAAATTATGGGGCACCCCACCTACCCCCTTGGGGTGCAGTGAGACAGAGGCACTGATTTTATTCCCTTGCACCCCCTATATATTTTTTTTAAAAGTCCCACCTTGTGCCCCCCCCTCCCCCCCCCCCGTTGAACTGATGGGGCCCAGGGAAATGTAATTTAAGCCCTGGAAAGCCAATAGGAGTGGGGGTGTGGTCTAGTAAAATTATAGGCAGAAACTAACAATAAAGTTGCCCCGCCCCCTGTTTAACGGATGAGTCCTGGGCCCACTACAACAGGACCGGTTGTATTTCCTCATCAGTGGCCCTTCATAGGTAACGCCCACTTATAAGGCTGAGCCATAACGACTGAAAGAAAATAAATGAAAGGGGCGGGGCTAGGGAGAGTCAGGCTGTACAGGAAGCAGAGCCTGCCTATGTAATATATCAGATTTATATTGAACATAAACCAATAATCGATTGTCTTTATCCTCTGGATTGTTCTCTCCCGTCAATGATTGTCTCTTCTCTCCGCAGAGAGCGACGTTAGTTTGGTGCAGACGTTAATAGAGAAGCTGGACGCCCAGAGACAGATCCTCACACAAATGGCGGCCAATCAGCACATGGCTGGACATAACCCCGGGGGGCTGTGAGCCGGGGCGGTGTGCCGGAGTTCCTCTTTCATCCTCCAACATTGGATCTCCAAAAGAAAAACATTCCTCCAACAGCCGGCCACACATCTTTCCAACCTGATTGTACAGAGATCATACAATGTGCAACCTGAACTCTCCATCCAATCAGGGAGATTTTGTTTTTTTGTTATGATATCCACAAACATTATGAAAAGGACTCGGAGGAAACCTTCGATCATCGCTACATTGTGTTCTACTTTTTGTAATTATTGTATATATAGATGGGCGTTGTGTTCTCAGATTTTACAAAAAAAAAGAGATTCTTTTCTTGTGCATCTCATTCTTTGGAATATAAATGATAACTTAGAGGTATTATTATTATTATACAGGATTTATTTGTATAGGTAGCAAAGTCTTTAACCTCTTCCAGCCTAATGAGGACCTTCAAGGCCAAAGACAGCTGACATCTTTCCATATGTGGTGGGTTGTGAGGCATAGTGGGTGCAAAAGATGGTGAAAGTCCATTGGGCGCCAGACACTTCTTGGATGCAAAAGGGGTTTTATTTCTTTTAACAGTCCTTTTTATATTTTGAAGGGAAAGAGGGTTAGGGCCAGGACACCCTTGTAGTAGTTGCAATTTCAATTGGCAGAACCCGAGACATCAATAGAAAGACAGCCGTACAGGGAAAGGCCCCAGCAAGGCGCCACTTCTGCACGTGCAGGATTGCTGTCTCCTATGGCAACAGTACTTAACAGTCCCTAACACAAAGTTCAACAGTTCTCTCAGCTTCACTACAACGTCTACTTTTTAGTTAAGCCCCTTGAGCTCCTGGTCTCTCATTGGACTCTCTGATTCACTGTCTCTGAATCCCTTGAGCTCCTTAAAGGGTTTTGTGGTGGCATCTCCCTCAAGGGTCACCCACGCTTCCCTGCTGGGTCCCTAGCTTGGCACTCCAGATACTTTTCAAGCTTCACCCCTGCTAACCGGCTCAGTCCCTGGCTTGACACACAAGGCTGCTCTGCAAGCATCACCACCGTTGGTTGGGTCCCTGGCTTGATCACCGCCTGAAGTTTCACGATTCTCCACCGTGCCCGTTCGGTGAGAATACTGCTCCGGTACTTTCTTCAGTTACTCACTGTGGTTCCTGGTAATAAGGTGGTTGGTCCCTTAGTGGCGACAGCTTCCCTTCTACCTTCAACCACGACAGGTTCTCCGGCCGGCAGAACCATCACTTCTGGTTGGACTGCAAGCCGCAGCCCCAAACCTGCACTGTCCTCCTACTTCTGGATAGGCCCCTCACACAGCCTGGCAGCCAGATGCCCCCGGGATAGGACCAATGTCCAGCCTAGTAGCCCTGGGCGTACGGCACACATCCAGGTGGCACGGAACACAGATCACCTGACCTCGACCGAATATATAGGTTCTCCCAGCAGGCCAAGGGAAACCCTGCCCATTGGCTGAGATACCCCATATACCCATAACTTGGCCTCGAGTTGTCCTTCTCATACCTAGTCCTACAAAGTGCCCGGCCACCTAGTGACAGTAGAGAAAAGCACAAGAAGGCCAAACTTAGGGAGAAAATCAATGGATCTCGAACAACTAACTGCAGTAGCTACTCCTGACAAGGAATTTGGTGAGGAGCTCCCTGACTAAAAACCCCAGGGTGCTACATATATTATTCTACAGGATTTTTTATTCTACAGGATTTACATTATTATTATACAGGATTTATTGAGCACCAGCACTTTACACCATGAAGGCAGACAGTACAGTTACAATTCAATAAAATACAATACAGCAGGAATCAGATAATTACTTGTATCCTCTATTTTTAGCAAGATAGTCAGTACAGTATGTCAGAGTTCTTTAAATGATAATCCTAAATACCTTTTTTGCACAGCTCCTCTGTGCGGTCACATGACCTCCCTCTGCTGGCTGACATCACCGTGGAATCTCAGCCCCTCCCACTGCTCTTCTTAGATGGAGGAAGGAGAGCGGAGGGAGGTCATGTGACTGTATTTAGTCACATGACTGTATTTCTGAATGTGTTTAGGATTAGATTAAAAAAAAAAAAAAAACCTGACACACTGCACTGAATATCTTGCTTAAAACAGATGATACAAGCATAGGCGTGTGCACAAGGTGTGCCTGGACACACCTTAATCACCCTGTGCTGCACAGATCTCTCTGCTGCTTGGCTGCAAAAGAAGGTACTGGGGAATCTCTGTCTTAAAATTGAGACGTCAGCGGTCTGTTTAGACCTCTGATATCTTACCAAAGCCCCCCAGTGGAGCTCCTAAAAAACTGTATAAAAATAGCAATAATAATAATATATTACTAAATGAAATTGTAAACAATAGAAAAATTTAAAAAAAGTTATGATTAAAAAAAATAAAAATAGACTACTGACCTCAATCTTCTTCCTACTAACCCTGTCCACTGCTCTACTGATATATATATATATGTGTGTGTTTGAGCTTTGGGTGCACACCCTAATGCCATGGTCTGCGCACACCTATGGATACAAGTAATTGTGTTGTGTATTACATTGGAGGGGTTGGGAGGAGATAATTTGTTATTTCCGATAATTCATAACTTCAGATAGTGAACGTAACAAATAAGAATTTATCTGAAGTTACGAATTATCCGAAATAAAGAATGTTGCATCTAAACAAATGGAATGGAATAAATTAATAAAAATAATAAATAATAATAAAGTTTTTATTATTATTATTATTATTATTAATAATTCATTACGTTCCATTCATTTAGATACGGCATTCGTTATTTCGGATAATTCGTAACTTCGGATAAATTTGTATGCGTTACGTTCACTAACAGCCAAATTTGAAAGGAAATTCCAATACCTATAATTTAAATAGTTTATTTCAAATAAATTCGAACATTTGAAAAATCGAAAATCCAAAATAATAACTAACTAAAAATAACTAATTTCGATCATAATGAATGACTCCAAAAACTAAAAAAAAAAAAAAAAAAAAAAAAAAAAGTAATGAGACGAAAGCACATTTTTCAGCAGTGCGCATGTCTAGTGAGGAGAGGACTGCCCACAACCAGCAAATACTGTTTACACTGATCAGCTGTGATTACCATGTGACCAGCTGTGTCCAAAGAGCCGCTGTGATTGGATGTTTACCCCAATCCGTGATCAGATGTGTCCTAAGGATCACAGATCCCTGCCGATGAGCACCGCAGGGGGGCCGCACAGGCTGCGTGATTAGACGCCCTCCCAGCAATGTGAGCCCATGTTGTAGTCGTCTTTCGGCTATAGCGTAGGCAGGAAGAGGTTAAATGGCAGCACAGAATGGGGGGGGGGGGGTCATTAAGCCCCCATTGACACTAGTGCATTTTCTCCTGCGTTTGCTTGAGGCTGCACAGCCGGCTTCCCACTGCGCATGCACAAGTTGTGTTGTGCTTTGTGAATGGTCCTGCAGTCTCCTGGGACCTGGGATTGGTCCCAGAAGGCTGCGGGGAAGGAGAGGAGGGAGGGGGGAGGGGGGGGGGCACAGCCATCTAAACAGAAGTGAGCGCAGCTACCCCCATCCCAAAAAGTGCTAATTGTTAAGGGGGGAGGGGGGATGCAAACAGGCTTCCCCTTTTGGATGAAGTTCCACTTTAAGTATCTAGGTGAGGATCTCCGGTAAAATTTGCTAAATTTGTTACCATGTAGATCCCGTATAACATAAGACCTTTCATCATTCACATTATGACTGTATTCCCATTTCTATACTAATAAACTTTTTGAAATAAAAAATAAAAAAATTGATTACAATGTAGTCCAATGTTTCTTTATCTGCATTCATATTTATTGCCCATTTTGATACTTTTTTTAATTAAAAAAAAAAATGTTACAATGTATATAGTTTTTACTACAGATGTTTTTTCCCAACAAAATTAGACTCAGTTGAGTTAAATGTAAATGCCCCTCTTATCTGCCTATTTACCATTGGGGCGGGGGCTATTGTGTTGGGAGGGGGAGGGGAGCAGAGGTCTCACTATATATACCCTCCCCAGTCACATTCCAGCAGTCCTCTGTCTGGATTTCCTGAGACCCCTCTCTGTGTCATCATCAGCTTGTATCATGATTTCCAATGAAGGTTGTTCTGAGGGGACCCCGGGCCCCAACTACGATTCTCAGTCTACTGTATGCCTACTGGACCCAAAGGCCACAGATGAGCCGCACAACGTGCCGCCAGCCCCAGAGGGTGAGCACCTAGATTAATGCCACATTTATTGTACTTAGTAGTGTGGGGGGGGGGGGGGGGTCTATATTAGTGGATATAAAGGGACTCAAATGTGGCCCCTGACATCACCAAAGGGCCACACATTTTTATTGAGTTTCATTCTGCTATAGAAGTTTCTGAGGACTGCTGATGTGATTTATAGACTGCTATGGATCAGATCGATGGTCCCAGTCTTAGAACTCTATGATAGTTACTGTCTGTAGGGGGCGATGAAGGTGACAGGAGGCCCCCGGGAGGTGGTTGAGCACCAGGGTATTAGGTGGTCAAAAAATGTGAATGTTTTGTGCTGTGCAAATAAGACCAACGCTGGTCACAAACTTTCAGCCTGCAAAGGTTCCTCATTTCAATGATTTAGCGAAGGTTTAACCTGAGAATCGTCCACTTTAAAAGCCGAAGCCCAGGTATGGATCATTTTTTCCATAGGTACGTTGTTGCAGCTTGCACCAATGTAAATACCTGTGGGATTCCTATGGACGTAGGACATTTATTGCAGTAAGCACCACCACTAGCTTCCATTTCCCGTCTCGAGCTGTATTGTGAACACAGGGAGTCACTCAGTCAGCACGGCCACCAATTAGGGAACATGTTACACTTTTTTTTTTCTCTCAATGAATGCAAAGCGTTCTCTGATTGGACAAGGTGAAGATCTTGAAGTCACCACTCTGCCTCCCCACCTCATCCAATCACAGAATGCTTTACATTCATTGAGAAAATGCAACATGTTCTCCGGGTGGCCCCCCCATGCAGAGCGGGTGACCACCTTTGTTCACATTGCAACAGCTGCTCAGCATGCAGCTTGGAAAGTAGTGGAGATCCCTGTAATAGTCGTGTCTACTACAGGGATTTCCTCAGGTGCAATACATACATACATACATACATACATACATACATACATACTTGCATTGGTCCAAGCTGAGTTAATAGAACCAAATGGAAATTAAGCTATTATTATTATTATTATTATTATTAATAATTTAATTTTATCTATATAGGTGGAAGTTGAGCTTTAATAAAAATTACATTCTATCTATCTTACAAAAGTGAGTACACCCCTCCCATTTTACAAATATTTTATTCTATGTTTCCATGTGACAACACTGAAGAAATGAAACTTTGCTACAATGTAAAGTAGTGAGTGTACAGCTTGTATAACAGTGTAAATTTGCCGTCCCCTCAAAATAACTCAACACACAGCCATTAATGTCTAAACCACTGGCAACAAAAGTGAGTACACCCCTAAGTGAAAATGTCCAAATTGGGCCCAAAGTGTCAATATTTTGTGTGGCCACCATTATTTTCCAGCACTGCCTTAACCCTCTTGGACCTGGAGGTCACCAGAGCTTCACAGGTTGTCACTGGAGTCCTCTTCCCCTCCTCCATGATGACATCACAGAGCTGGTGGATGTTAGAGACCTTGCGCTCCTCCACCTTCCGTTTGAGGATGTCCCACAGATGATCAATAGGGTTTAGGTCTGGAGACATGCTTGGCCAGTCCATCACCTTTACCCTCAGCTTCTTTAGCAAGGCAGTGGTCTTTTTGAAGTTGTGCTTGGGGTGGTTATCATGTTGGAATACTGCCCTGCGGCCCAGTCTCTGAAGGGAGGGGATCATGCTCTGCTTCAGTATGTCACAGTACATGTTGGCATTCATGGTTCCCTCAGTGAACTGTAGCTACCCAGTGCCTGTGTCTTGTCGAATAGTGTCTGCCCTGTACTGCGCAAGCGCAGTACGGAGGACAAACGAGACGCCGAAAGTCTCCGAAGTTGAACAGCTGATCGTTAGCTCTACATGGCGCCTGCGCACTTATTCTGCCCTGAGTCCAGGTTCATGCCCCACTATCCAAGTGGACATAGAGTTAGATTAAAAATAGAATTAAAAATAGCAAGGTCGTGCCCGAAGCGTGGCGAGCAAAGCGAGCCCGCGAGGGGCCCTGTTACAAAGTATTGACTATTAAGTGCCCAAGCGCCGTGTACAGCTGATGGTCAGCTGGTCAACTTCGGAGACTTTCGGCGTCTCCTTGTCCTCCGTACTGCGCAAGCGATGCGCCTGCGCAGTACGGGGCAGACACTATCTGATGGGGGGACACTTCTCGCCAGAACACCGGCAGCACTCATGCAGCTCCAGACCATGACACTCCCACCACCATGCTTGACTGTAGGCAAGACACACTTGTCTTTGTCCTCCTCACCTGGTTGCCCCCACACACGCTTGTCACCATCTGAACCAAATACGTTTATCTTGGTCTCATCAGACCACAGGACATGGTTCCAGTAATCCATGTCCTTAGTCTGCTTGTCTTCAGCAAACTGTTTGCGGGCTTTCTTGTGCATCATCTTTAGAAGAGGCTTCCTTCTGGGACGACAGCCATGCAGACCAATTTGATGCAGTGTGCGGCATATAGTCTGAGCACTGACAGGCTGACCCCCCACCCCTTCAACCTCTGCAGCAATGCTGGCAGCACTCATACGTCTATTTCCCAAAGACAACTTCTGGATATGACGCTGAGCACGTGCACTCAACTTTGGTGGACCATGGTGAGGCCTGTTCTGAGTGGAACCTGTCCTGTTATATCACTGTATGGTCTTGGCCACCATGCTGCAGCTCAGTTTCAGGGTCTTGGCAATCTTCTTATAGCCTAGGCCATCTTTATGTAGAGCAACAATTCTTTTTTTTCAGATTCTCAGAGAGTTCTTTGCCATGAGGTGCCATGTTGAACTTCCAGTGACCAGTATGAGAGAGTGAGAGCGATAACACCAAATTTAACACACCTGCTCCCCATTCACACCTGAGACCTTGTAACCCTAACGAGTCACATGACACCGGGGAGGGAAAATGGCTAATTGGGCCCAATTTGGACATTTTCACTTAGGGGTGTACTCACTTTTGTTGCCAGCGGTTTAGACATTAATGGCTGTGTGAGTTATTTTGAGGGGACAGCAAATTTACACTGTTATACAAGCTGTACACTCACTACTTTACATTGTAGCAAAGTGTCATTTCTTCAGTGTTGTCACATGAAAAGATATCATAAAATATTTACAAAAATGTGAGGGGTGTACTTACTTTTGGAGAGAGATATTAAGTATACACACACACACACGCTTGTAGTAGGAGTACATGATGGGCAGTGCCAGACAACAAATGGGAGGCGGGGCAACCCAGGAACTGTGGACACCTCAGATAAGCTGTGTGCACTATAAGCTTAGCATGGAGGACTGACAAAGGGGGCGCTGTACTATTTTAAAATTGTTTCCAGGCCCAGAGATGTAACAGGTGACTGAATTTGTGACGAGAACTTGGTGGTTGCCCTAACACCTGAAAGTCCTCCTATTGCTGCTGTCCCATATTGTCATAAAGGGAACTAATGCACACATTTGTAACTTCCTTCCCTCTGCTGGCTGGAAATGTAGTAATCCCTTCAAATGGCCGCTGAGATCAGATCACGTGATCACAGTATGGAAGTTATTGTTCTCAGTTGGTGAGAGCAGATTTATAGACCACCCATAGACATCAGAGCCAGAAAAAACAGCCAACAGCTCACTGTAGAGTCCAACACTTGTAAAACTTTATTATTCCAGGACAACTACAAGAAGCCCCAACTGGGACCTCCTATTCTGATGTGCCTCACCCACACTGGGATAAAAGGGCCATCTCCATTATTCAGCCCAGTGGTGGGTGAAACATGTCAGCAGAGGAGGTCCCAGGTGGGGATTCTTGTATTTGTCCTGGAATAATAAAGTTTTACTTTTAAGTGTAGGACTACATTGTGCTGCCATTTGTTTTTCTCTGGATGTGTTGACCTTTTAGGTAGATGATGAACCCCTGCTTGGTGTTTGCACCAAAGCCCCTATAGAGTACTTGAGGGAAATTTTTCACTAGTACAAAGATGGTGGATCTGCCCATAGATATTAGTAGACAGTTGAATCCACCCATAGACAGAAGAGGACAGTTGGGTATAGACATGAGAGGATACTTGGATCTGCCTATGGACATCCACTTATAGGACAACAGAGGACCATTGGGTCTGCCCATAGACGTCAGGGGACAGTTGAATCCACCCATAGACCCAAAAGGACAGTTGGATCTGCCCATAGACCTCAGGGGTCAGTTGGATCTGCCCATAGACCTCAGGGGTCAGTTGGATCTGCCCATAGACCTCAGGGGTCAGTTGAATCTGCCCAGAGATCCCAAAGGACAGTTGGATCTGCCCATAGACCTCAGGGGTCAGTTGGATCTGCCCATAGACCTCAGGGGTCAGTTGGATCTGCCCATAGACCTCAGGGGTCAGTTGGATCTGCCCATAGACCCCAGGGGTCAGTTGGATCTGCCCATAGACCCCAGGGGTCAGTTGGATCTGCCCATAGACCCCAGGGGTCAGTTGGATCTGCCCATAGACCTCAGGGGTCAGTTGGATCTGCCCATAGACCTCAGGGGTCAGTTGGATCTGCCCATAGACCTCAGGGGTCAGTTGGATCTGCCCATAGACCTCAGGGGTCAGTTGGATCTGCCCATAGACCTCAGGGGTCAGTTGGATCTGCCCATAGACCTCAGGGGTCAGTTGGATCTGCCCATAGACCTCAGGGGTCAGTTGGATCCGCCCATAGACCTCAGGGGTCAGTTGGATCCGCCCATAGACCTCAGGGGTCAGTTGGATCCGCCCATAGACCTCAGGAGACAGTTGGATCCCCCCCATAGACCGCAAAGGACAATTGGATCTGCCCATAGACCCCAGGGGACAGTACAATCTGCCCTTTTATATTAAGAGGATGGCTAGATCCACCCATAGACATCAAAGCACTGTTATATCTGCCTATAGACATCAGAGGAAGGTTGGATCTGCCCAAAGACATTAGATGAAAGTTGGCTCTCCTCATAGACAGAGAATGAACAAATCTGTCCATGAATTGTAATAGAAGCATCACTAGGGCAGACGGTGTGTAGGATGAATTGTGGTGGATAATATCCATCGCAATAGAAAATCTCTGGAACAGTTAACATCTTGCATCTGTTTGGTGGGAACTGGCATATCTCCCTCTTTTTGCCTCTGACAAACGTTCCCTCCCTAAATGTCCCGCTTTATCCTCTGGGCCCCTGCGTGTCGCCAGGGTGCAGACACTATGCCCCTCTCCCAAAGTTAGACCACACCCCTTGATCATGTATGGCTATCTTTACATCTTGTCAGATCCTAATCTGCGATTGTGTTTTATCATTTCAGGGTCCGAACCTGAAATTCCCACCAATGTGCAGAATGACCCCGGCCGTCGGTGGAGCAGCTCGGAACTTCAGGTCATAGTCCTCCTTTTTCTCTTTATCGTCCTTGCCTTCCTGGCCAGCTTCGCCCTGGCATTTTACATGCTGTACATACACGGTGAGTCCGCCAACCCCAGGTGTAAATTGGTGTAACCCCCCGGCAACCCCAAGAAAATTTGTTTTTTTGTTCTGTCCTGTTGTGTAGATTTCCCTGTACTTCTTCCTGTATTGGAGACACAACAGGAATTCTCTCCATAGACAGCTATCACCAGAACAGGTGTCCCCCATTGGTAGATTTCCCCTCCATTCCCATTATGGTGACACCTGTAACATTTTGGAATTCCCATCAATGGAGGAGTGGGTGTTCCTAGGCAGGCTGCATTATATAGATACTGGGCCGCTGTTATAAATTATGGGGCCCCGTACAGCCTCCCAGATAGGCCTGCCGCCCCGCCCCCCCCCTCACCCCACCCACCCACTTCGGGTGCAGCGTGACAGCGGCACTGACTTTATCCCCTTACACCCTGTTTTTTTTTGTTTTTTTTTAATAACAAAATGCTCCCCTCTTGACATGATGGGGCCCAGAGAAATGTAATTTAACAATAAAGCCCCTCCCCCCCTCATGTCTAACGGATGAGTCCTGGGCCCAGTACAACAGGACCAGTTGTACTTCCTCATCAGCGGCCCTTCATAGGTAACGCCCACTTATAAGGCTGAGCCACGATGATTGAAAGAACAGAAATCCAATGAATGAAAGGGGGCGGGGTCAGGGAGGGTCAGGCTGTACAAGAAGCAGAGCCCGCCTATGTAATGACATCACACCTCTCTGATAGGATCGCTTAGATTTATATTGAACGCAAATCGATTGTCTTTATGCTCTGGATTGTTCTTCTCCGTCACTGATTGTCTCTTCTCTCCGCAGTACATTACAAAAATTTGCTGCAGACATTAACAGAACGATTGGACGCTCAGAGCCAGATCCTCACACAAATGGTGGCCAATCAGAACATTGCTGGATATAACCCCGGAGGGCTGTGAGCCGGGGCGGTGTATCCGAGTTCCTCCTTCCAAATTGGATCCCCAAAAAAAAAAAAAACATTTCTCCAACAGTCGGCCACACATGTTCCAACCTGATTGGTGATTGTATGATCTCTGTACATTCTGAACTCTCCATCCAATCAGGGAGAGCCTCCTGCTGTTCACGGAGATTTATCTTTTGTTGTGATCTCCACAAACATCATGGAACAGAGGAGGAAACCTCCGATCATCGCTACATTGTGTTTTACTTTTTGTAATTATTATTTATTGATGTGTGTTGTTTTCTCAGATTTTATAAAGTGTTTTTCTTTTTTCATCCGTCTCATTCTTTGGAATATAAATTACAAACTTAAAGAGGTTGTAAAGTCACATTATTATTCTACAGGATTTATTTATACAGTTTATTATTATTATTATTATTATACAGGCTTTATTCTTCTTCAGGATTTATATATTATTCAGGATATTTTTTATTAGTATTCAGGATTTATATATTAAGGCTTTATATATTATTAAATAAACCCGGTATTATAATAATACATTTATTATACAGCATTTATAATATTAATACAGGATTTATATTATGGTTATTTATATACAGGATTTATATTATGATTATTTATATACAGGATTTATATAGCGCCAACAGTTTGCACAGCCCTTTACAATGTAGAGGACAGACAGTACAGTTACAATTCAATACAGGAGCGATCAGATGACACAATTACTTGTATCCTCTCTGTTTTTGCAAGATATGAAATGCAGTGTGTGTTTCTCTTAAATTATAATCCTAAATACCTTTTTGCACAGCTCCTCTGTGCGGTCACATGACCTCCCTCCGCTCTCCTTCCTCCAGCTAAGAAGAGCAGTGGGAGGGGCTGAGATTCCCCAGTGATGTCGGCCAGCAGAGGGAGGTCATGTGACCGCACAGATGAGCTGTGCAAAAAAAGTATTTAGGATTATCATTAAAAAAAACAAAAAAAAAAAAAAACGGACATACTTCACTGAATATCTTGCTAAAACAGAGAGGATACAAGTAATTGTGTTATGTATTAAATTGGAATAGGGGCAGGAGGGGAGGAGAGGAGATCAGCTCTACAGGCACAGACTGGAGCTGACGGGCATGGAGGGAGGGGGAGAGGAAGAGATACAAAGAACACAGCGGGATAACAGGCACGTAACCTGACCACGGTATCATTGATCAGCAGCAGGGTTGTCACAAGGGGTGGATAGGAGGGGCAGTTTTTGACAATTATGTAAAAAAAAAAAGTCCCCCCCCGGTCCCCTGGTGGCACCGCGCTCTTGTGACGTCACTAACCCAGCATGCACCCACACCTTTCTCAGACATCAGAGCCAGCAGGACGCTGTTTGAGACCAACACCTGCAAAACTATTATTCCAGGACAACAAGAAGCCCCGCCCTGGAACCTCCTCTTAATGAATTTCACCCACACTGGGCTAAAAGGCTCATCTCTAGTATTCAGCCCGGTGGTGGGTGAAACAGGTCAGCAGAGGAGGTTCCAAGTGGGGATTCTTATAGTCGTCCTGGAATAAAAAAAAGTTTTACAAGTGTTGGACTCTACAAAGTGCTGCTGGATGTTTTTCTCTGGATGCGGTGACCTTTTCGGATGGAGGAGGAATTCCTTCTTGGTGTTGGCACCAGAGCCACTATCGAGGACTTGAGGGAAATCTTCTCTGGTACATAGACATCAGAGGATGGTTGGATCCGCCTATAGACATCAGACAACAACTGGATCCACATAGACAGAGGAAAGATGATCTGCCCATAGATATTGGAAGACTGTAGGATCTGCCCCTTAATGTTAGAAGATGGTTGGATCCTGTGCCAAGACAAGGTCATGTATATAATCCCAACAAATGCATACACCTAAATCAGACTATATTACTGGCCAATCAACCATTCCCAATAATGATACACCCATGCTCCGAGGGTTAAATGTGGAATGGAACATCAACTGTTATATTAACAAATGTCCTTTCCTTTATTTTTTTTTTAATTTCAGTTCAATTTTTAGATTTAGGTATCATTATTGGGCATGGTTGGCCAATAATTTTTAGTCTGATTTATGTGTATGCATTTATTGGGATTATATACCATTGGACAAACCTTTATGGTTAATTTGAGCAGTCTCAATTTTTAATGTTCAACTATAAAGTGTCTAATTGATGGGGAATCGATGTTACTTTAATGCCATCATCAGAGGATTTTTTAAAAAAAAGGTCTCCAAAATTTTATAGGTTTTATTTATATTATACATCAAATTTTTTGTATATGGTGACTGTATTCTTAATTTTGACCACAAGATGGCAGTGATGCAGATACAGCTATGCAGTGCAGTGTTGTCTGCTTGCGCCACCCACCTGTACTGGAGCGCACTGACCGGAACCTGGGCCCAGGAAAACGGAAAATTGTATCATACTTACCGTAATTTTCCTTTCCTGGTGCCTATCCATGGCAGCATACTAGTGATAGAGCTCCGCCTCGACTCCTCCGTCAGGACCAGTGAATAGCATAAATTAAAGACGTAGTCCCTCCCCCAACATTCTCCGTAAAATAGAATACCGAGGGTGGGAGCGTATGCTGCCATGGATAGGCACCAGGAAAGGAAAATTACGGTAAGTATGATACAATTTTCCGTTTTCCTGGTGCCTCCATGGCAGCATACTAGTGATAAATAACTAGCTGACACGGGTGGGATAATGCTTAACAATAAATGTTTAATTAGAATGAGACATCGCAGCCTGAACTGCCCTCCTCCCGAACTCTACTGTTGTGAGAGCTCCTGGGTCGATACGGTAGTGTCTGAGGAAAGTATTGCGAGAAGACCAGGTGGCGGCCCTGCACACCGTCTCTAATGACACGTTAGCCCTTGCTGCCCAGGAGGTTGAGACTGCCCTTGTGGAATGAGCACTCACTCGGGATGGAGGTTCCATATTCTTTATCCTGTAGGCCTTCTGGATTAGCTTTACCACCCAAGATGCCAGAGTTCTGATGGAAGCTTCTTTGCCCCTGTATTTGCCGAATGGAACAATGAAGAGTCTTTCCGAGTTCCTGAAGGATCTAGTGGCCTCTAGGTAGGCTCTGAGCACTCTGGATATGTCCAGCTCGTGACATGATCCTGAATCTGCTTCAGCAAATACCGGTAGTGCCCAGGGCTCCAAAAGGTGGCTTGGAGTAGTGACCTTAGGTGTGAACCCCCGAAGGGGACGAAGTTCTACTCTATCGTGATAAAAAGAGATGTGGTCATCACCTATTCCCAACGAGTGGAGTTCTGAGATCCTTCTACCAGATGTAATGGCTAACAGAAAAACCGTTTTCAGTGTTATGTTCCATATTGTCAGTTGTTCCACTGGGGCAAATGGATGGTCAGAGAGGACTTCAAGGACCAGGGATAAATCCCACTTGGGAAAAGACCGTCTGGCAGGTGGCCGGATCTTCAGCACTCCTCTGAGGAAAGTGACTACTAAGGGCTCTTCCGCCCATCTTTTATTTGTTGCAGCAGAAATTGCTGCTACTTGTACTTTGAGAGAACTTAGGCCAAGACCCAGATCAAGTCCTGATTGGAGGAAGCCGAGAACACCTGATGTAGAAGGAGAGATTGGATTAAACTCATTTGAGGCAGCAAATGACAAGAACTTGTCCCATATTCTAGAATATATAGCATTGGTTGCTGGTTTCCTGGCTCCCAGGAGGGTTGTTATGACCCCTGGGGAGCATCCTAGGGACTCGAACCTTCGCCTCTCAACCTCCAGATTCGAAGGTTCAGCTTCTGAGGGTCTGGATGAATTAAACTGCCCTGCGTCAGAAGTTGAGGGAAAGGATGGATCCTGATTGGAGAGCTCACACTGAGACGCATAGCTAGAGGAAACCAAGGTCTCTTCGGCCAATATGGGAGTACTGCCAGTACCTGGACTGTTTCTCTGAGAAGTCTCAGGAGGAACTTGAATATTAATGGCCGGGGAGGGAAGGCATATGCGGTGGTGAACCTCCAGGGGCATGACAGGGCATCTACTTCCTCCGCTTGCGTATACGGAAGGCGAGAGAAGAACCTGGTCAGTTTTGTATTCCCCGGGGTGGCAAATAGGTCTACTTGAGGGGGATCCCAGAGGCTGGCAATCTGATGGAAGACCTGGGGATGAAGAGCCCACTCGTTGTTGTTCAAGAATTTCCTCGACAACGTGTCTGCTTCCGTGTTCAACCTTCCCGGGAGATACATCGCCCTGAGGTCTAGGACGTTCTTCTCTGCCCAGAGCATAATCGGCTCCACTTCCCTGAGGAGTGATGTGCTGCGAGTGCCCCCCTGCCTCTGCAGGTATGCGACAGCTGCCCTGTTGTCCAGGCGTAGAAGTACTCTCTGGCCCCTGACCTGAGAAGCCAATGAAGTTAGTGCCAAGAATGCTGCTCTCATCTCCAGTATGTTGGATACTACTCCCTGGGTGGAGCAGGACCATCTCCCCTGTATCCTGGTATCCCCGCAATGGGCTCCCCAGCCCTGTCCACTTGCGTCGGACGTAACTGTGATCCAGAAGAGGGAACCCAGATAGCGAGGTTTTGAGAGGTTTTCCGGCAGAGTCCACCAATGAAGGCTCCTGCGCATTGCTCCCGTCAGCAGAATTGTCTGAGAGAGTTGCTGTTTCTTCCACTGCACCAAGAAACCCGTCTGAAAATACCTCAAATGCCAATGGGCCCAAGGAATCAGCGGTATACAGGCAGACATTGTGCCAATGAGGCTCAGGCATTGCGACGCCGTTAGATACCGGCTCGCAATGGTTTTGACCATCTTCTGGATAATAATCCTCATCTTCAGGGATGGTAATGACACTGTCCCCTCCCGGGTGTTGAACATCGCACCTAGATAGATCATCCGCTGTGTAGGTGCCAGCTGACTCTTCTCTGAGTTTATCAACCATCCTAGTTCTCTCAGAGACTGGAGAAGGATGTCTCGGTGATACGCCAACTGACCCGGACTGCTTGCTAGGAGGAGGATGTCGTCCAAATAGTGGTATATCCTCAAACCCCTCTCCCGCAGGGGAACCAAAGCGGATATTAGAATTTTGGTAAACACCCTGGGGGAGGTGCACAGCCCAAAGGGCAGGGCTTGGAACTGCAGGTGGATCCGACCTACTGCAAATCTGAGATACTTCTGAAAGGCAGGTAGAATTGGCACGTGTAAGTACGCATCCTGCAGATCGATTGATATCATCCAATCTGTTGGCTGTACTGCCTGAATAATTGTTTGTAGAGACTCCATCTTGAAGCTTTCTGGGTGTATGTGCCTGTTGAGTCTTTTTAGATCGATCACAGGCCTCCATCCACCCGTTCTCTTTGGAACCAGAAATAGAGTGGAATAGAAGCCTGCGAAGCGCTCCGCCAAAGGAACCGGCACAGCTGCTCCCTGAAGTTGGAGTGACGATACGAATTGTCTTAGGGCTTGAGCCTTCAGCAGAGAGGATGGAATTTCTGTTCGTGTGAACGAATTTTGAGGTGGAGGATGAGAGAAACTCCAAAAGTGTCCCCATTGGATTGTTGAGAGAACCCAGGGATCCTGGCATTTGCTGGCCCAGACTGGAAGAAAGAATTTTAGTCTGGCTCCCACCGGGAGTGTCTGGGCTAATCTGGCGTCAAAAGGACTGCTTCTGCTCATGTGGAGTCTGAGGGGCCTTCGACTTTCTGCCCAAGAAAGATGCCTGAGTGCCCCTCCAGGGTCTTCTGCCGTCTCTGAACTGCCTTGCTTGTCTGAAATCTCTAGGGTTTGACTGGCGGAACCTGGAAGAACCCCCTCTGGATCTTCGCATCCTTCTGTCTTGGGGGAGCATACCTGACTTTCCTCCTGACAGCCTAGATATGGCTTTATCCATTTTGTCTCCGAATAATGCCTTCCCGTCGAACGGGATTTTGCACCAATTTTGTTTGGACGCCAAATCCGCCGTCCATGGTTTTAACCACAAGGCCCTTTTTGCCATTACTGAGTGCAGCATAGATCTTGCTGAACACCTAATTGTGTCAATAGCTGCTACTCCAACGAAGTCTGCTGACAATCTAATTTCTTCCAGAGCTCTAATTATGTCTTCCTTGGGGACATCCTGGCGTAGAGCTGTTTCAATGTTATCCGTCCAAGCTCTAATGGCATTAGATACGGAGGTGAGGGCGATCGCTGGCTTACATGCCGCTCCTGCAGCTAAATAGCTCCTCTTGAGATCTAGATCGATTCTTCTGTCAAGAGGATCCTTGAAAGAAGCGGAATCTTCCATAGGCAGGGTAATATTCTTTGCGAGTCGCACCACTGATGCGTCTACCACTGGCATGGAGTTCAGTGACTGTGTTCCCGACTCCGGTAGGGGATACAATTTATTGAAACGGCCCAATGACAGTTTTTTATCAGTTCTTGACCATTCGTTTTGAATGATTTGCGTAATTTCTCCCATCAAAGGGAAGAAAGCCTGTTTCCTTTTGAGGAATGGGAAGTAGCTTTTTGCTTCCTGGGGAGGTTCTTCAGTATCCTCCCAAGCTATTGCGGCTCTTACTGCCTGGATGAATGGCTTTACCAATGAATGGCTGAAGCCGGAAGGATCTGACTCATCTGACGAATCGCCCGAAAGGTCTTCAGGTGGGGAATCTCTGGCCAGTCGGCCTGATGGAGGTAGAGGCGTACTGGCTGCGGAGGGACCAGGAAGAACAAGCTCAACATCCTGCGCCTGGGACGTCTGCGGGACTGGCTGGGCAGGAACCAAGGCCGCAAGCTCAGAGAAGGAGTCCTTCATAGTTCTTTTGAGCAGGTCCACCACCTGTTGGTTTTCTAACTCGCGGCTGGACGCATAGTCCGCGAAACAATCCTTGCAGACTACTTTATTCGGTAGCGGACTAGCCCCACAGGTCCAGCACTTCTTCTTTTTGTAGGATCTAGGAGAGGAGGACCGGTCCCGTCTTCTGGATCTTGATCTATGTCGCGAAGAATGGGACTCACGTCTTGATGAGCGGGACCGGTGGCGTGAAGAACGAGATCTGCGACTTGGGCTGTCGTCATCGCGGTGCCTTGAGGATTTCGGTCCTCTTGGAGTGGGCAGGGCTATGATTTTAAGAAAAAATCATGTCAGGCCAGTGAGCGCACTTTTTTTTTTTTTTTTTTATACTCACGTATAGGTGGTCCCATACCTAACGGAAGTGTGAGGATCTTTGTTGCGAGATGAATGGCTCATTGCGGAGTTGGGCATAAGGATCAGCTGCGGAAAATAGCAAGAAAAAGGTAAGGAAAGAAAAAGAAGTTTTTTTTTTTTGTTGTTTTTTTTTTTTTTTTTTTAAATACTTACCACAGAGCAGCCTTTAGAGAAACCTAGCAGGGCACAGCTGAGGCGACTCTGACTGATAGCTCTCAAAGCTGACCTTAAATACCCTAGGGGTGGGTGGGGCAGTCCCATAAACACCCAGTCTCTCTCTCTTTTCGTTTTTTTTTTTTTTTTTTAAAGAAAAGGGCTAAACTGGCCCTTTTTCCAGAGACCAAGATGGCCGCCGGAGTGCCGAGAGACCGCACATGCGCCCGCGCATGCGCAGTAGAGCCGAGGACGTAAAGCCGAGAGAAAACACCTGACCAATGACGGATGTAAGTTCCCCGGATCGCGCATGCGCAGTACGGCGGAGGGGACGCCGGACCGCGCTGCCGAAGGGAAAACAGAACACAAGGCCCCCCACAGCAGCAGGGCGACGGATGTCGATCCTAAAGGCCACAGCATGACAGAAACATAACAGGTATCTAAACAAAAGGAACTTCTTGCACCCTCTTCAGTGTATAATCTCTTTTCATTAAGGGAAGAAAGGGGAGGACAGAAAAAGGGAAGAGGGGAGGGAAAGACATATGCATCTTCCTTTTCTTCTTTTTTTTTTTTAAATGAGAAATGGAAAAAAATGAAAAATCACAAGCCTGAAAGGATGGGAGCTGATCCTTTTGCGACTCCTTTTGCCTTCATCATAGGATATGGTGGCAGACTGCGTTCCTGTGAGGAAACTCTGCAAGAAGACCCCAACAGATCCACAGAGGGGTTCCCAGTCTTATCAGCGCTGTGAGCGGCCCAAGAACAGGGACTGCGCACGGGAAAGGCTAAACCCGGCGGACGCTGCCGACTGCAGAGGTATGGACATACTGCTACTCTTCACCAGCACAAGAGGTATGAGGAAAAAAAGGAGAATGTTGGGGGAGGGGCTACGTCTTTAATTTATGCTATTCACTGGTCCTGAGGGAGGAGTCGAGGCGGAGCTCTATCACTAGTATGCTGCCATGGAGGCACCAGGAAAGAGAGTTTCTGTCCTTTCTGGAAAAGGGGCGGGGAAGCCTGCAGTAAGTGGGCACATTCTCAGCTCCGCTTTTGGACGGGCTTTAGCAGCACCGGGGCTAAAACAAAAGGTGATGCTCGAGTGAGCTTGAGCAGTTTGGTGCCCCCTCCAACACTCGCCCAGGCGAGCCAGGGACTGATAGTTACCACTTGGTCCGGCACTGTTATTGTCAGACCAAGGCATGGTCACCTGGCATGGTCCGGCACTGTTATTGTCAGACCAAGGCATGGTCACCTGGCATGGTCCGGCACTGTTGTTATTCCTATTGTTGTTTCCTTTACTGCCTCTAGGGCTCTATGCTCAATCAAGATACAGTCTAACCGAGAATACGTTTCGTTCACGGCCGAGTGGAATGTACAATCTTTTATGCTTGAATGTTGGATCCTCCAAATATCCACTAATTGATACTCCTGTATTTTTTTTTTATTCCTCCTCGTTTGTTTATATTCTCCATCTTGTGCAACTGACGTGCTGTCTAATTTATGATCCATGGAGAAAATTAAAGTCTCCGGCCAATATTAACTTGCCTTGTTTAACCGCTTGCCGACCAGCCGCCGTCATTATACCGCGGCAGATTGGCACGATCCCGTGACCCGTCGTAGCTATATGTCGGCTCGCGGGATCGGGATAGCAGCCGAAGCTCGTGGCCAACGGTCGTTTGGTTTGCAGCGTTGCACGACCGTGCAATTGTCTGTTAACCGCATCCCGACTGCCTCACACAGATATACTGCGGCAGAAGGGCACGTACAGGCAGAATCACGTACCTGTACGTTGCCCTTTAAGAGGCGGCTTGCGGGCAGGAGCTCCATGAGTCGGATCGCGGGTCCTGCGGACTTGATGTGTGCGGGGATACCCGCGATCGTCTCACGGTGAGGAAGAACGGGGAGATGCTAATGTAAACAAGCATCTCCCCGTTCTGCCTAGTGACACTGTCACTGATCGCAGCTCCCTGTGATCGGGAGCTGTGATCAGTGATGTGTCACTCGTAGCCACGCCCCCTAACAGTTAGAATCACTCCCTAGGACACACCTAACCCCTCCCTAGCCCCCTAGTGGTTAACCCCTTCACTGCCAGTGTCATTTTTACAATAATCAGTGCAATTTTATAGAAAAATGACAATGGTCCCAAAAATGTGTCAAAAGTGTCCGATGTGTCCGACATAATGTCGCAGTCATGATAAAAATCGCAGATCGCCGCCATTACTAGTAAAAAAAAAAAATAAATAAATAAAAATGACATAAAGCTATCCCCTATTTTGTAGACGTGATAACTTTTGCGCAAACCAATCAATATACGCTTATTGCGATTTTTTTTTTTTACCAAAAATATGTAGAAGAATACGTATCGGCCTAAACTGAGGAAAAAAAAGTTTTTTTTATATATTTTTGGGGGATATTTATTATAGCAAAAAGTAAAAAAAAAATGTGTTTTTTTAAAAAAAATTGTCGCTATTTTTCCATTTATAGCGCAAAAAATAAAAACCGCAGGGGGGGGGGTCAAATACCACCAAAAGAAAGCTCTATTTGTGGGGGAAAAAAGGACGACAATTTTGTTTGGGAGCCACGTCGCACGACCGCGCAATTGTCAGTTAAAGCGACGCAGTGCCGAATCGCAAAAAGTGCTCTGGTCAGGAAGGGGGCAAATTCTTCCGGGGCTGAAGTGGTTAAAATTCAACATCTAACCAGTCAGACGGAGTTCTAAGTACAGTAAAACCTTGGTTTGAGAGTAATTTGGTTTGAGAGCATTTTTGCAAGACAAGCAACATTTTTTTTATAATTCTTGACTTGATATACAAGCGATGTCTTGATATACAAGCGATGTCTTGATATAAGAGTAGCGTCATGTCACAACTGAGTATAAAAGAGAAGAGAGGGCGCCTCTAAGTGTAGCAATAGTGGACGCACGCTCACAGCTCGCTTCTGGTCCCATCCTTGCATACAGCGGTGCCGGTTTTACTATATTCTCATTTTGAGGCTTGTTATTGTGGACTTTTTGGCTTATGTGCAATAAATACTTGACATACTTCACGAAGGAAGCCTCCTTGTGTTTCTCTTGTCTCTGGATTTCCGGAGAGTTTAACAGACAAAGGTGGTATACAATGGAGTAACCTGGTCATTTTGGAGCACATAGCTTACCCTGGAACATTTGTAAGGATCGCATAAATCAGAGGAACGGCAGCAGTACTGGAGTGATCATTAACCACCCTAAGGCACCCACTCTGTCGCTCGGTACCCCTGCAGGGGTGATTATTTCTGGTGAGTGGGGGAGCACTGGGGGGTGAGCACTTTAAGTCACTACCTGAATAACAAGCACAGAAGTCACTGGTGTATGCCCCCAAGGGTGAAATAAACAGTATATACACTGAACTTTGTTTTTCTATCTGGTTAAAAACTCTTTTACATGGATTATATATATATATATATATATATATATATATATATATATATATATATATATATATATATATATATATAAATCTTTTTAGAAGTGAATCATCACCTGCTATAAAATACAAGAGACTGGAAACAATCTTTTATGCATGATATCTTTGGGATTGTATATTTATTGTATTTAATGCTCAGGGAGCGTTTTATTTGCATTTTATTTTATTAGGCTTTTTACACAAATAAGAAATTTCACTTCTAGCAGGCGCTTACTGTCACAATATTTTTGAACCTTGGAGTTAGTTACTACCCAATCTAACATTTTGCATAGAATATGGGAGTGGCAAAACAGATATTGCACTGACACTTTTATTTCACTTATGTTTCCCCATTAAATATAAACAAAATTTTTTTTTCCTTGGCGCCATTTTGTCCCAAACAAACTTTGAACTTTGGGGTCAATTTCAATTTAACTAATTGCACAGTTTATAGAATTATTTGTTTCACTTCAGTTAGCACATTTTTACATGGCAGACACTATCTTCTCACTGGGGTGACATAATTTTAATATTTATCAAGCAGTAATTAATACTTTTTAAATCACTGGTGTTTTTATTTTATTTTATTTTATTTTTCTGGTCTTCTCCAATTATAAGGTCTTCTCTATTTTAGACCGCATTACGGCATCCAGTGATAGAGTTCTTATATGTCATAGTCATCTGAATTTAGCGTGTAGTTTATGACACCTGTACCGATAACTAATTAACACAGAGGGCAGCGCCTTTTATATCTCCATATTATCTATCTAAGTGTAGCAATATGGTTACATTTAATGAAGGTACAACATTTAGCAACTCACATAGGGCGTACACACGGTCAGACTTTGTTCGGACATTCCGACAACAAAATCCTAGGATTTTTTCCGACGGATGTTGGCTCAAACTTGTCTTGCATACACACGGTCGCACAAAGTTGTCGGAAAATCCGATCGTTCTGAACGCGGTGACATAAAACACGTACGTCGGGACTATAAACGGGGCAGTGGCCAATAGCTTTCATCTCTTTATTTATTCTGAGCATGCGTGGCACTTTGTCCGTCGGATTTGTGTACACACGATCGGAATTTCCGACAACGGATTTTGTTGTCGGAAAATTTTATCTCCTGCTCTCAAACTTTGTGTGTCGGAAAATCCGGTGGAAAATGTCCGATGGAGCCCACACACGGTCGGAATTTCCGACAACACGCTCCGATCGGACATTTTCCATCGGAAAATCCGACCGTGTGTACGGGGCAACATGGTCGATGATTAAAACAGTCACATCTAAGTATTCCGGCATCCGGGGTAAAGCTGTCCACATAGACCGTCCTCCAGTGGTGTATTTAGGTTTTGTGCTGCCCTAGGCCTGACTAAACGCATGCACCCCCTAATTTAAATATGACCCACCCCATCCTGCCGAGGCCACACCCCTTCCTGTTTAAGACCCACCCTATCATCTGTAAACCACACCCCTTCCTCTTTAGGCTTATTTGGCACCTTTCAGGGGGCAACGGGTACCTGTTTCTGACAGCTACCCTTCCCCACTTCCGGGAGACTGCGCTGTCCCCTCAGAAGTTTGCCCCCCCTCCTCCTTCCTCCATTGGGCCATTCAGAAAGTGCAACGCGCTTCGCACATGTGCAGTAGGAAACTGGTCGGTTTCCCTTACCATGAATGATAGTGGCAAAACCCGAGAGCCAATCCGAAAATCGGCTGAGGTGTCGACATCGCTGGATCCCTGGACAGGTAAGTGTCCTAATATTAAACGTAAGCAGCTACAGTATTTGTAGCTGCTGAGTTTTAATGCTATCACGGGGGGGGGGGGGGGGTCTCACTGTGCCCATCAATTGCAGCCTCACTGTGCCCCATCAAACTCAGCCACTGTGCCATCAAATGCAGCCACTGTGCCATCAAATGCAGCCACTGTGCCCCATCAAATGCAGCCACTGTGCCCCATCAAACGCAGCCACTGTGCCCCATCAAACGCAGCCACTGTGCCCATCAATTGCAGCCTCACTGTGCCCCATCAAACTCAGCCACTGTGCCATCAAATGCAGTTACTGTGCCCCATCAAATGCAGCCACTGTGCCCCATCAAACGCAGCCACTGTGCCCCATCAAACGCAGCCACTGTGCCATCAAACGCAGCCACTGTGCCATCAAATGCAGCCACTGTGCCCATCAATTGCAGCCACTGTGCCATCAAACGCAGCCACCGTGCCCATCAAATGCAGCCACTGTGCCCCATCAAACGCAGCCACTGTGCCCCATCAAACGCATCCACTGTGCCATCAAACGTAGCCATTGTGCCCATCAATTGCAGCCACTGTGCCCATCAAATGTAGCCACTGTGCCCATCAAATGTAGCCACTGTGCCCATCAAATGCTAACACTGTGCCCATCAAATGCTAACACTGCCAGTGCCCATAACACTGATATAATTTATTTAATCATTGTACCTGCTGTCCTGGGGGTTTCCCTCGTGCTCCTCTCTCTTCTCCTCCTCCTGACGTCACAGCCAGATACCGCCGCAGGGCCGAGGAGAAGATTCACTGCAGGAAAGCAGTGCAGGGGAGGGTAGGCCGAGCTTAAGGCTCCACCTGTCACCTGCTGCTTATGGGGGCGCGAGTGACACGCCCCCACCCTCTGCCAAGCACGCCCATACACAGCGGCGCCGCTACAGAAAGCCGGCCGCCGTGGGCTGCATGTGTGCGGGAGGTGGCAGCGGGAGCCGGGAAGACGGGTGGTGGGGGCTTTCTCTCATGCGGGGGGGGGGGCGGCCCTTTTTGCCGCCCCCCGCAAAGTGCCGCCCTAGGCCTAGGCCTTGTCGGCCTAGGCCAAAACACAGCCCTGCCGTCCTCCTCACCACCATTGACGTCCTCTTTTCCACACTGCGCTCCACAAGCGGTTCAAGCCTCGCTTTCAAATTGCTGTACTGCCGGGTAGTCTTCCCGGTCACGGTTGCAGACTGACAACGGTGAGAGCCGGCGGTGCGGCGGATAGTCTATGTGGACAGCATCAACCACGTGAGTTGTTAAATGTACCTTCATTAAACGTAACTATATCGCTACACTTAGAGGCGCCTCTATTCTCTTTTATACTCTGGAGCTCCTGCTGGATTTTGCTTCTAATCCCCCTTGTGGAGGCTTCCATTTGTGGATGGACATTTTATGGTTACACAACCTGATCACATCGCTATAATCTTTTTATATGGACTATAAACTGAAGGACTTAGGAATAAATGGTTGTGGAACGAATCATCTGAGTTCCCATTATTTCTTATGGGGAAATTCGCTTTGATATACAAGTGCTTTGGATTACTAGCATGTTTCTGGAACGAATTATACTCACAATCCGAGGTTTTACTATACTGTATTTCACTATATATACTCACTTTACTGTCAAAAATAAGTGTAAAATGCAAAACTCCGGTGGGTGTAACAAGATGTCCGCTTTCTTCCCCCTTCTCAGTGTATCCTTATTGCGGAGGAGTGCGGGTGTAGCAAGATGGCGGCGACTTCAGTTACACATTCTGACGGGTCACCAAATCTGATGAAACACAGGCACTGATTGGCAGCACAGGTTGGGGCTGCAGTGTAATCGGGGCACTGGAAATGCCACCGATCGCTCTTCTCACCTCACCATGTAAGGAGAGGAGAGCCAATAAACGGCATCTCCTCGTTTACATGTGATCAGCTGTGAGTGGACACAGGCTGATCACATGGGTAAAGAGCCACGGCCCTTTACCGTGGTCACGCCATGTGGCAGGGGCACCCCATGGCTGCAGGATCACAGTTAGACATCAGCCAGAATGAGGGGGGGGAGGGGGATCCCGCCCGCCGCCATTTGTCTATACATCGGATGGGAGGTGGTTAAGGAAAATTGTTTTGGTTCTGGAGATGATGGGGGAACAAAGGTCCTGCCTGCGTGTCCTGGTTGGATATTCCTATCTCTGGGTTAATCCCTCTCCAGGTGAAGAATTACTACAAGGTCATCAAAACAGGTCCCACAGGAATGTGATTATCAATGCACCAAACTCCCACCCCTCCCCCGCACCCACCCGAGACACACACCGGGCGTATGTACTATGTGGTGTATAGACAGCTGTAGGAGGGATGTTTACCTCTGAACACCTCCTGAGCCTAAAGCCTCGTACACACGATCGGATTTTCCGCAGACAAAACCTCTGACTTTTGTCCAATGGCGTGTGCCTGGATTTTGTCTTGCATACAAACGGCAAGGAATTGTCGGCCAACAAACACGAACGTAGTGACGCACTACGTGGTTTTTCAGCTCTTTAGCGCCACCCTTTGGGCTCCTTCTGCTAATTTCGTGTTGGTAGAAGTTTGGTGAGTGTTAATTCGCACTTTTCAGTTCACGCTTTTCATTTAGCGCTTTTCAGTTTGTTTCTGAATGGCCGTTCGTCAACCAGACGTGTTGCGGAATCGGAGGAGATAACGTGTTATTTATTATTGGCCTTGGAATTATTACTTTGACCCAAGTCCAGTGCAGGAACAGGAGGAGGATTATTTCTTGTACCAAAAATTGGTTGCTTTAGTAATGGTGACCAATTATGTCGTATGCCTTTGCTGCGGGAGCTCCAGGAGAATAATCCGGATGATTTTAGGAATTATCTCCAGATGATGGACCTCTGCTTTCACCAACTCTTGGCATTGCTGACCCCCCTATATTAAGAAGCAGGACACATGCATGAGGCTTTTATTTTATTTTTTGGTTGAATAATAATGATTTGATTTGGTATATTTTCTATATTTTTGGATGCATAGAATGCACTTTTTGGTTAAGTTCTATTGGCAGATATCATGTCTAATTTTATTTGTTTTCTTTTTAATAATGCACAATAAAAAAATAGTGTAGAATAATAAGAATTGGCTGTGTGTTTTACTTCAAATGACAGTTTGGGAGTCGGCAGTTACATTTAAAAAAATACAATGTAACATTGACAAGGGACACCAACATAGTTGTATCTTTGAGATTATAAACTACGGGATAATAATGGTGTTGTGGTAACTTGCCCAAAAAAAAAAATAAAAAAAAATAAAGCATAATAATAATATTCTTGATATCACTAGAAAAAAAAAGCCTTTGAAAATTAGTTTGCAATAACTCCATCAGTATCACCAGCAAAGCAGCTTCATTATTATCCCATTAAAGAAGAAGAGAATTGTGCGCTGCATTTCCAGACTTCATAATTTGCCGCGTCACGAATGTTAATTCTCCATTACGAGCGCTTGTTTACAAGACCGACTCGTCCTTGCTTCCGAGCATGCGTGTTTGTACTTTGGACTTTTGTCGGACGGACTTGTGTACACACGATCGGAAAAACCGACAACACACATTTGTCCGCGGAAAATTTTAGAGCCCGCCATCCAACATTTGTCCGCGGAAAATCCAACAATTGTCCGATGGAGCGTACAAACGGTCAGATTTTCTGCCAAAAGCCTGTCATCACACATTTCCCGTCGGAAAATCCTAGTGTACGAGGCTTTAGCCCAGAATACGGTGTGGGAAAACCCCGTTATCCGTGTGCATTTTCCGCACCGTATTCAAATCGCACTGCCCTTTGCGATCTGCAGTGGGTGTCAGTGCAATCTTAATGGCAGCCCAAATGCAGGTCGCAAATGCAGTGCGTTTATGAAATTAAAGAAGATAAATCACCACGCAAATAGTGCCTCAATATCAGATGTGAAATGATCAAAAACAAAAAGTATCGCCAAACAATCTGATTGGTTGCTGCCATCATAAACATGTCTTCCCTCACCAATACAGATAAAGAAAAAAAAAATGCAGCACAACCTTCCACCACATTTATAACCGAGCAACTGTGCAATAAATAATTTATACACGTGGAAGTGCGGACAAAGGAAACATTGTGGCCGAGGTTTCCACCACTAATTTATATCGCTTGTAAAATGTGTTCCTCCTCGATCCATGCGATTCGGGAGTGTCGCCATTATTTATGAACTGCAACAATTGTGGGATTTTTTCATTGTGTTTTTGGTTTATTTCTTCATTCTGGTTTCTATGTAGGAATAGAACACTGAAGAGGATCACACCACTGATGTTTTATTGCAGCAATATATGTACTGGACTAAGTGCATTAGTAATCCTATACTAGCTAGGTAACTATTATTGCATGCCGAGTCCAGTTAGAGGGCGCCACCATTGCTGCTGTACCGTAATCACTCGTTGGGTATTGCAGTATCAGTGCAACCTACTACCAAATACACTAAGTTACCAAAAGTATTGGGACACCCCCTCCAAATCATTGGATTCAGATATTCCAATCACCTCCGTGGCCACAGGTGTATAAAAATTGTACACCTCGGCATGCAGGCGGCTTCCTCAAACACTTGTGAAAGAATGGGTCGCTCTCAGAAGCTCAGTGGATTCAAGCGTGGTAATGTGATTGGTTCCCACCAGTGCAATAAGTCCATCCCTGAAATTTCTTCGCCATTAACCCCTTCCCGCCGATCGTACGCAGATGTGCGTACTCGGCTTTCGGGGGTTATACCGGGAGGATGCCCGCAGCTGCGGGCATCACCCCGGTACTATTTTTTAGAGCCGGCGAGTGGCTTTCCAGGTATAACAACCGATGCGGCTAAAAGCCGCTCGGCTGTTTTACCGGAGGAGCGGGAGGGGACATCCCCCCCTCCCGCCGCTCTTACCGGGCCTCCCGATCCCCTGGGAGGCCCGATCACCAATCCACCACCTTCGGCGGCTACTGACAGTCTGGAACGAAGCTGTAAGCGGATTACCGTAAGCGGCTTTGTTCCAGCTTCCTAATTGTACACGTGGAAGTGACGTCATGACGTCACTTCCCGTTTACTCAGCTCCCAATGGCGCCGGACTTAAAAAAATATACAGTATTCAGAATCGCCGAAAACGGTGATCTGAATACTTTGAAGTGCAAAGGAGGGATTGAAGGTCTTTTAGACCCCCGATCCCTCCATAAAGAGTACCTGTCACCACCTATTACTGTCACAAGGGATGTTTACATTCCTTGTGACAGCAATAAAAGTGATCAAATTTTTCTTTTTTTAAACACAATTTATAAATATAAAAATAAATAAAATAAATTAAAAAAACATTTTTTTTAAAGCGCCCCCCGTCCCCGCGAGCTCGCGCGGCAAATAAAACGCATACGGAAGTCGCGCCCGCATATGTAAACGGTGTTCAAATCACACATGTGAGGTATCGCCGCGATCGTCAGAGCGAGAGCAATAATTCTAGCACTGGACCTCCTCTGTAACTCTAACCTGGTAACCGTAAAAAAAAAATTCTAAGTGTCGCCTATGGAGATTCCACGAGTGCGTGCAGTTATAAAGTGTGACATGTTTGGTATCTATTTACTCGGCGTAACATCATTTTTCACATTATACAAAAAAATTGGGCTAACTTTACTGTTTGTTTTTTTTTTTAAATTCATGAAAGTGTCCCTTTTCCAAAAAAGTTGCGTTTAAAACACCGCTGCACAAATACCGCGTGACATGAAATATTGCAACAATCGCCATTTTATTCTCTAGATTCTCTGCTAAAAAAATATGTATATAATGTTTGGAGGGCTCTAAGTAATTTTCTAGCAAAAAATATAGATTTTAACTTGTAAACACCAAATATCAAAAATAGGCTTAGTCATGAAAGGGTTAACTATTCCACGGTCAACTGTTTGTGGTATTATAACAAAGTGGGAGCAACTGGGAAAACAGCAACTCAGCCACAAAGTGGTAGGCCACGTAAAATGACAGAGCGGGGTCAGCTTTACATCACCAAGTGCAATGCGAAGCGTGGGATGCCGTGGTGTAAAGCGCGCCGCCACTGGACTCTAGAGGAGATGTGTTCTCCGGAGTAACAAATCGCGTTTCTTCTGTTTTGGCAATCTAATGGATGTGTCTGGGTTTGGTGGTTACCAGGAGAATTGAACTTGAATGCATTGTGCCAAGAGTAAAATTTGGTGGAGGGGGGATTATGGTGTGGGGTTGTTTTTCAGGGGTTGGGCTCGGCCCCTTAGTTCCAGTGAGGGGAACTCTTAAGGCGTCAGCATACCAAGACATTTTGGACAATTTCATGCTCCCAACTTTGTGGGAACGGTTTGGGGACGTCCCCTTCCTGTTGCAACATGACTGCTCACCAGTGCACAAAGCAAGGTCCATAAAGACATGAATGAGCGAGTTTGGGGTGGAGGAACTTGACTGGCCTGCACAGAGTCCTGACCTCAACCAGTTTTGGGATGAATTAGAGCGGAGACTGCGAGCCAGGCCTTCTCATCCAACATCAGTGCCTGACCTCACAAATGCACTTCTGGAAGAATGGTCAAACATTCCCATAAACACACTCCTAAACCTTGTGGACGGCCTTCCCAGAAGAGTTGAAGCTGTTATAGCTGCAAAGGGTGGAGCCAACTCAATATTGAACCCTATGGACTAATGCCCTGTACACACGGTCGGACATTGATCGGACATTCCGACAACAAAATCCATGGATTTTTTCCGACGGATGTTGGCTCAAACTTGTCTTGCATACACACGGTCGCACAAAGTTGTCGGAAAATCCGATCGTTCTGAACGCGGTGACGTAAAACACGTACGTCGGGACTATATACGGGGCAGTAGCCAATAGCTTTCATCTCTTAATTTATTCTGAGCATGCGTGGCACTTTGTGCGTCCGAATTGTCCACACACGGTTGGAATTTACGCGATTTGGATCTTGTTGTCGGAAAATTTTATAGCAAGCTCTCAAACTTTGTGTGTCGGAAATTCCGATGGAAAAAGTCAGATGGAGCCCCACACACGGTCGGAATTTCCGACAATAAGCTCCGATCGCACATATTCCATCGGAAAGTCCTACCGTGTGTATGGGGCATGAGAGTGGGATGCCCCTAAAGTTCATGTGTGTGTAAAGACAGGTGTCCCAATACTTTTGGCAATAGAGGGTATATAACCAAACATTTTTTAATATATTTAATGCAGTGAGTTTGCCCGAACCGGATCGCATGCTACAAAAACCACCATGTGATCCGGTTGCAGTGCAGATCCATAATTGGCGCAGGCACATATTTGGTGCCATGCGGTGCAGTTTCGAGCCCATTCAAAATGTGCGCTCGAAAATTGCATGAACAGGAATGCGGTGCGGTCCCTGGGCGATTTATAGGCGATTCATAGTGTAAACTGAGGCTAAACGCATCAAAGTGCGTCAAGCACTTGGATGTTGAATTTAATTTGCCAGAATAATTTATTATGCCCATTAAAATGAATGCCCAGTTGCTTAACACCTAAATGGTACCCCCACCCCACCCCAAAAAGTGCCAATTGTTAAAGCGGTGTGGGGGGGGGGGGATGCAAACAAGCAGAAATGCCCCTTTTGGATGAAGTTCCTCTTTGAATATCTAGGTGAGGATCTCCGGATCTCCCGTAAAATGTGTTAAATTTGTCACCATGTAGATCCTTCCTGTGTAACATAAGAACATGTCCTTTCAGTTTTCACATTGTGACTATATTCCCATATTCTATACCAGGGGGAGGCAATCTTTGAGCAAAGTGTGCCGAAAAATGTTTTCAGAGAAGTTGAGCGTGCCGATTTTATAGCAAAAAAAATGCCAAATTCACACTCTCAATCACAAAAAGGATTTTTTATAAAGTAAATTCTGTAACCTACGAGTAGTAGTGGGAAATTTACATCCTGCACTCATGTCTCAGATCATCCCCAATTCATGCACCTTCACACCTCAGATCACTGTCCCCCCTGCACATCTGCCCCACCTCTGTACTGCCCTGCACATCTGCCCCACCTCTGTACTGCCCTGCACATCTGCCCCACCTCTGTACTGCCCTGCACATCTGCCCCACCTCTGTACTGCCCTGCACATCTGCCCCACCTCTGTACTGCCCTGCACATCTGCCCCACCTCTGTACTGCCCTGCACATCTGACCCACCTCTGTACTGCCCCGCACATCTGCCCCACCTCTGTACTGCCCTGCACATCTGCCCCACCTCTGTACTGCCCCGCACATCTGCCCCACCTCTGTACTGCCCTGCACATCTGCCCCACCTCTGTACTGCCCCGCACATCTGCCCCACCTCTGTACTGCCCTGCACATCTTCCCCACCTCTGTACTGCCCTGCACATCTGACCCACCTCTGTACTGCCCTGCACATCTGCCCCACCTCTGTACTGCCCTGCACATCTGCCCCACCTCTGTACTGCCCTGCACATCTGCCCCACCTCTGTACTACCCTGCACATCTGCCCCACCTCTGTACTACCCTGCACATCTGCCCCACCTCTGTACTGCCCTGCACATCTGCCCCACCTCTGTACTGCCCTGCACATCTGACCCACCTCTGTACTGCCCTGCACATCTGCCCCACCTCTGTACTGCCCTGCACATCTGCCCCACCTCTGTACTGCCCTGCACATCTGCCCCACCTCTGTACTGCCCTGCACATCTGCCCCACCTCTGTACTGCCCTGCACATCTGCCCCACCTCTGTACTGCCCTGCACATCTGACCCACCTCTGTACTACCCTGCACATCTGCCCCACCTCTGTACTGCCCTGCACATCTGACCCACCTCTGTACTACCCTGCACATCTGCCCCACCTCTGTACTACCCTGCACATCTGCCCCACCTCTGTACTGCCCTGCACATCTGCCCCACCTCTGTACTACCCTGCACATCTGCCCCACCTCTGTACTGCCCTGCACATCTGCCCCACCTCTGTACTACCCTGCACATCTGCCCCACCTCTGTACTGCCCCGCACATCTGCCCCACCTCTGTACTGCCCTGCACATCTGCCCCACCTCTGTACTGCCCTGCACATCTGCCCCACCTCTGTACTGCCCTGCACATCTGCCCCACCTCTGTACTGCCCTGCACATCTGCCCCACCTCTGTACTGCCCTGCACATCTGCCCCACCTCTGTACTGCCCTGCACATCTGACCCACCTCTGTACTACCCTGCACATCTGCCCCACCTCTGTACTACCCTGCACATCTGCCCCACCTCTGTACTGCCCTGCACATCTGCCCCACCTCTGTACTGCCCTGCACATCTGCCCCACCTCTGTACTACCCTGCACATCTGACCCACCTCTGTACTACCCTGCACATCTGCCCCACCTCTGTACTACCCTGCACATCTGACCCACCTCTGTACTACCCTGCACATCTGACCCACCTCTGTACTACCCTGCACATCTGCCCCACCTCTGTACTACCCTGCACATCTGACCCACCTCTGTACTACCCTGCACATCTGACCCACCTCTGTACTACCCTGCACATCTGACCCACCTCTGTACTACCCTGCACATCTGACTCACCTCTGTACTACCCTGCACATCTGACCCACCTCTGTACTACCCTGCACATCTGACCCACCTCTGTACTACCCTGCACATCTGACCCACCTCTGTACTACCCTGCACATCTGACCCACCTCTGTACTACCCTGCACATCTGACCCACCTCTGTACTACCCTGCACATCTGACCCACCTCTGTACTACCCTGCACATCTGACTCACCTCTGTACTACCCTGCACATCTGACCCACCTCTGTACTACCCTGCACATCTGACCCACCTCTGTACTACCCTGCACATCTGACCCACCTCTGTACTACCCTGCACATCTGACCCACCTCTGTACTACCCTGCACATCTGACTCACCTCTGTACTACCCTGCACATCTGACCCACCTCTGTACTACCCTGCACATCTGACTCACCTCTGTACTACCCTGCACATCTGCCCCACCTCTGTACTGCCCTGCACATCTGACCCACCTCTGTACTACCCTGCACATCTGCCCCACCTCTGTACTACCCTGCACATCTGCCCCACCTCTGTACTGCCCTGCACATCTGCCCCACCTCTGTACTGCCCTGCACATCTGCCCCACCTCTGTACTGCCCTGCACATCTGACCCACCTCTGTACTACCCTGCACATCTGACTCACCTCTGTACTACCCTGCACATCTGCCCCACCTCTGTACTGCCCTGCACATCTGACCCACCTCTGTACTACCCTGCACATCTGCCCCACCTCTGTACTACCCTGCACATCTGCCCCACCTCTGTACTGCCCTGCACATCTGCCCCACCTCTGTACTGCCCTGCACATCTGCCCCACCTCTGTACTGCCCTGCACATCTGACCCACCTCTGTACTACCCTGCACATCTGCCCCACCTCTGTACTGCCCTGCACATCTGCCCCACCTCTGTACTACCCTGCACATCTGCCCCACCTCTGTACTGCCCTGCACATCTGCCCCACCTCTGTACTGCCCTGCACATCTGACCCACCTCTGTACTACCCTGCACATCTGCCCCACCTCTGTACTGCCCTGCACATCTGCCCCACCTCTGTACTACCCTGCACATCTGCCCCACCTTTGTACTACCCTCCACATCTGCCCCACCTCTGTACCTCCATGCACATCTGCCCCACTTCTGTACCTCCATGCACATCTGACCCACCGACGTACCCCCTTGCTCTTCTGTTTCATTGCTGAACCATCTTCTCATCTATCCTTACACTGAACTTATCTGCTCACCTGCCCCACCTCTGTAACCCCCTTTCTTAACTGCCCCACCACTGTACCTCCTGCACATCTGTCCCAACTCTGTTCCCCCTGCTCTTCTGCCCCACCACTGTAACCCTCTGCTCATCTGTCCCACCAATGTACCTCCTTTCTCCTCTGCACATCTGCCCCACCGCTGTAAACACCTGCTCATCTGTCCCACCAATGTACCTGTTTTCTCCTCTGCCCTGCCACTATACCCCCTGTACATCTGCCCCACCTCTGTACCCCCTGCTTTTCTGCCCAACCACTGTAACCCCCTGCTCATCTGTCCCACCAATAGACCTCCTTTCACATCTGCCGAACAGCTGAACTTCCTTCTCATCTGCCCCAAAACGGAACCCCCCTGCTCATCTTTCCCACCACTGTAACCCCCTGGTCATCTGGCCCAACACTGAACCCCCCCCCCCCGCTCATCTGTCCCATAACAGTAACCCCCTGCTCATCTGCCCCAACACCGAACCCCCCCCCCCCCCCCCGCTCATCTGTCCCATCACAGTAACCCCTTGCTGATCTGCCCCATCACTGTACCCCCTGCTTTTCTGTCCCACCGCTGAACCCCTTTCCCACCCCTCCCACCACTGTACCTCCTGCACATCTGCCCCACCACTGTACCCCCTTGCTCTTCTGTCCCACCTCTGAACCCCTTCTGCTCATTTTCCCCACAACTGTACCCTCTTCTCATCTATGATATGCAGAGTGGTGAAAGGAAGCAGAGATGAGACACATCTACCTGTCCTGGCACACTCATCCTGCTGATCCAACTCTCACACCCAGCCCATGTGATGTATGGGATGTATGGGGTGTATGGGATGTATGGGATGTATGTGATGGATGGGCTGTATGTGATATATGGGATGTATGTGATGGATGGGATGGATGGGATGTATGGGAAGTATGGGATGTATGTGATGGATGGAATGTATGGGATGTCTGTGATGTGTGTGATGTAGGGGATGTATGGCATGTATGGCATGTATGGGATGTATGTGATGGATGGGATGGATGGGAAGTATGGGATGTATGTGATGGATGGGATGTATGGGATGTATGTGATGTATGTGATGTATGGCATGTATGGGATGTATGGGATGTATGGGATGTATGGCATGTATGGCATGTATGGGATGTATGGGATGTATGGGATGTATGGGGTGTATGGGATGTATGTGATGGATGGGATGTATGGGATGTATGTGATGTATGCAATGTATGGCATGTATGGGATGTATGGGATGTATGGGGTGTATGGGATGTATGTGATGGATGGGATGTATGGGATGTATGTGATGTATGGGATGTATGGGATGTATGGGGTGTATGGGGTGTATGGGATGTATGTGATGGATGGGATGTATGTGATGTATGGGATGTATGCGATGTATGGCATGTATGGGATGTATGGGATGTATCATACCAGCATCTGAAATGGATGTGCAATGAACTCAGGTCAGGGTCAGGTTCTGAAAGCAGTGGGCCTGTGTGCAGGATCATACGTTGGGCCCCCGCAGCTGAGAAAGTGTGGCGATCTGCGCCGCAGCAAAAGTTGGGTGCGATTTTCATTATGCTGAATACTGGCTGTGGCTTAAAGGGACACAGAGTGCCGGGGGTCAGTAATAAGTGAACCAATCAATGTTTCCCATCTTTTACAATGTGTGGGGGCGCAGTGCCTCCCCCTCAGTGCGGTGTGGGGAATTCATAGAATGCATTCGAGTCTCACTGACACTTCCCTGCGCTGCTCTGCTGATGGCGAGGGAGTCAAGTGCCGGCAAAAAAGGCTTTGAGTGCCGCTTGCCGGGGGGTTGCCTACCCCTGTTCTGTACTGATAAAAATTGTTTTGGATCAAATAGTTACAATGTAATCCAACATTTCTTTTGTCATTCATGTTATTCCTGCTCATTTCAATACAAAAAATGTTACAATGTATATACCCTGTTTCCCCGAAAATAAGACCTAGCGTGATTGTCGGTGATGGCTGCAATATAAGCCCTACCCCCCAAATAAGCCCTAGTTAAAGTCCTTGTAGGTCTTATTTTCAGGGTAGGGCTTATTTTCGGGGAAACAGGGTAGGGCTTATTTGGGGGGTAGGGCTTATATTGTAGCCATCACTGACAATCACGCTAGGTCTTATTTTCAGGGAAAGAGGGTAGGTGCAGCAGAAGATCTTTTTCCAACAAATCTTGACTTTTGGTTGTAGCAGAGTTCTATGTAAATGCCCCTCTTATCACCTGCCTAGTTATCAGGAGGGGGGGGGGGGGCAGCTATTGTGTTTGTGTTGAGGGGGAAGGGAGCAAAGGTTGATTCTCACTATATATATCCCCCCCCCCCAGGCACATTGTAGCAGTCCTCTGTGTCCCCCCCTCCCCTCTGGGCCAGATGCTGTATTGTCCTGCGACTCCCAACTTTCCTTATTAGAACAGCTTGCACCATGGTTTCCACTGAAGGTCATTCTGAGGGGGCCCCGGGCCCCAACTGCGATGCCCAGTCCACTGTATGCCTGCTGGACGCGGACGCCACTGATGAGCTGCACAATGTGCCGCTGGATGCGGACCAACCGCTGGCTCTGCAGGGTGAGTACTCAGACTAATGCCACCTATCTATATATTTATTGTATTTAGTAGTGGGGGTGTCTATATATATTAGGGCAATGCTGAGATAGAGGGGCGCAAGTGTGGCCCCTGATGTCACCCAAGAGCTGCACATGTATTGAATTTCATTCTGCTATAGGAGTTGAGGACTGCTGATGTGATTTATAGACTGGTATTGATCATTGTTCTTAAAGCGGAGGTCCGCCAATTTTTTTTTTAAAAGTTAGCAGCTAAAAATACTGCAGCTGCTGACTTTTAAAATAAGGACACTCACCTGACCAGCAAGCCCACGATGTTGGCACCCAAAGCCGATCTCTCCCTCGGCTCTCGGGTGCTGCCGCCGTTATCTTACGGCTTCACTCCCTGGTTCCCCACTGCGCATGCGCAAGTCGCACTGCGCAATCCGAATGGTCCCTGCTGTCTCTGGGACCTGTGTGTCTCCCAGTAGACAGCGGGGGGGGGGGGGGGGCATAGACGCCTGTCTTATACAGGTATCTGCACCCCCCCTCCCCCCTGAAAGGTGCCAAATGTGACAACGGAGGGGGGGAGGAATCCAAAAAGTGGAAGTTCCTTTTTTGTGTGGAACTCCGCTTTAAAACAGCAATGGTCCCAGTCTGTGCTCTTCTTTTAGAACTTTGATAGGTTTGGTCTGCAGGGGCTCTGAGGGCCACTTTGGACCAACTTTTTACAATTTGGTGCTGCGTCGCTTTAACTGACAATTGCGCGGTCATGCAATGCTGTACCCAAACAAAATTTGCGTCCTTTGGTGGTATTTTAATCACTTCTGTGGTTTTTATTTTTTGCGCTATAAACAAAAAAAGCGTCAATTTTTGCTATAATATCCCCCAATTTATTTTTTTTTAAAAACAAAAATTTTGCGCAAAAGTTATTTCATCTACAAACGATGGGAAAGATTTATGGCACTTTTATTATTATTATTATTATTATGTTTTTTTACTAGTAATGGCAGTGATCTGCGATTTTTAGTGGTATTGCGATGGAAAGATCGGACACTTGACACATTTTTGGGACCATTGTCATTTATACAGCGATCAGTGCTAGAAAAATGTACTGATTACTGTGTAAATGTCACTGGCAGGGAAGAGGTTACCATTAGGGGGGTGATCAAGGGGTTAAATGTGTGTTACCTTGGTGTGTTCTAACTGTATGGGGATAGGACTGAGTAAGAGGAGACATAATCGCTGTTCCTACTAGGAACAAACGACATGGCTCCTCTGACAGCACAGAGATTTGTGCGCGCGATCACGACCGCCAGCCACGCGCATGGGGTCCCCCGCTGTGCAGCGGGCGCGCCCTCTGTTGGCCAAAAAGGGGAAGGACGTACCCATATGGGGTTCCGCCCAGGAGAGCCATTCTGCCGCAGTATATCTGCGTGAGACAGTCAGGAACTGGTTACGTATGTATGTGCTGTATCTGTTTATTATGAGAAAAATTCTATTATATTATATATATGAATATATATATACACACACAGTGGAACCTTGGTTTACGAGTAACGTGGTTAACGAACGTTTTAAGCAACTTTTTTTTTTAATTCTGACTTGGTTTGTGAGTGTTATCTTGCAAAACGAGCAGAATTCAAGCTAATGGGGTGTGCAGTACCGCATTTGGCCAGAGGTGCGGGGGCGCCGGTGACACTCGGAACTGTTCGGAGCCATTCGGAAATACTCGGAATCACTCGGAAACACTCGGAAATACTTTGTTCCCGAGTGTTTTTCCGAGGCTTTCCGAGCTCAGCCGAGCTGTCCGCGAGTATTTCTGAGGCTCTCCGGCGCCCCCACACCTCTGGCCACATAAGGTATTGCATGCAATAGGAGTCAATGCGGAACGAATTATCTTCGTTTCCATTGACTTCTATGGGGAAACTCGCTTTGATATGCGAGCGCTTTGGATTACAAGCATTCTCCTGGAACGGATTATGCTCGTAATCCAAGGTCCCACTCTATCTATCTATCTATCTATCTATCTATCTATCTATCTATCTATCTATCTATCTATCTATCTATCTATCGATATATATATCTCTCTCTCTCTATATATATATATATAGAGAGAGAGAGATATAGAGAGAGATATATATATATATATATTACTCCTGTGCAGAGAAGGCTTTGCAAGGGTAAATAATGTAGACATAAGATGGCCTGTAGTAGGAGTACAGGATGGGCTGTTTTAGCAGTGCTGGCCAGCAAATGGCAGGCGGGACAACCCAGGAACTGTGGACACCTCAGATAAGCTGTGTGCACTGTAAGCTTAGCCTGGAAGACTGACAAAGAGGGCGCTGTAGTATTTTAAAATAATTTCCAGGCCCAGAGATGTAACAGAGGTGACTCAATTTTTGATGAGAACTTGGTGGTTGCTGTTAACACCCGACAGTCATCCTTTCAAGCTGCCGTCCCATATTGTCATAAAAGGGAACTGATGTACACATCTAACTTTCTTCCCTCTGCTGGCCGGCTGGAAATGTAACAATCCCTCCAAATGGCCGCTGAGATCAGATCGTGTGATTACAGTGTGGAAGCACATTGTAGAGTCCAACGCTTGCAAAACTATTATTCCAGGACAACTAGGAGAAGCCCCACCCGGCACCTCCTTCTCTGATACATTTTACCCACACTGGGCTAAAAGGGTCATCTCCAATATTCAGCCCGGTGGTGAGTGAAATGCATCGGTAGAGGTGGTCCCAGGTGGGGATTCCTGTAGCTATCCTGTTTGACTCTACAGTGTGCTGACCGCTGTTTTTCTCTGGACGTAGTTCACTGTTTGGGGAGCAGATGAATCATGAACCCCTGCTTGGCATTGACTTGAGGGAAATCTTCACTAGACATCAAGAGGACAATAGAATGTGCCCATAATTATTAGAAGGTTAGATCCACCCATAAACGACATAAGATCGTACGGGTCTACCTATAGGTATTAGAGAACCATTGGATCTGCTGCCCATAGACAGAGGACAAGAAGATCTGCCGATAGAGATTAGATAGTTGGAACTGCCTTTAGACATCAGAGGACCATTAGGTCTTCCTATAGATCCTAGTAGATGGTTGGACCCACCCATAGATATAAGGGGACAGTAGAATATCCCCATCAACAGTGCAGAATCTACCCATAGACCTCAGGAGGATGGTTGATCTGCACATCCAATTGCAATAGATTCATCACTAGGGCGGGCTGAGCTGTGACTCCTACCGAGTGTCAACTGGTGTTATTGATCTGATATTTATAAAGCCCCCGCAATTATTTGGATTGCCTCATTGAGGCAGCATTGGTCCCATTAGTTTGGCAAATGTCCCTCTTTTTGCCTCAAACTAATGTTCTCCTAAAGGGCCTGCTTCTTTCTCTAGGTCCCCTGCGCAGAGCCAGTGTACACAGACAGCATGCCCCGCCCTCAGATTCCAAACACACCCCCAAATGCCCATCATCTATGGCCATCTTTACATCTTGTCAGATCCTAATCGGTGATTGCGTTTTATTTTTCAGGTTCCGCCCCAGAATATGTCATCCAGAACAGGTCGAAGAGAAAATGGCTCCGTCAGTGCAGCACCGGGGAAAATTGCTTGTTGATCCTTGCAAGCACCATGACCATCTTTAGCACTCTGGCCTACTTCACCCTGTTATTTTACATCCTGTGCCTATACAGTGAGTTCACCAATTATGAGCACCATCTGCTGTAACCCCTGGGGAGCATGAACGATAGACATGAACTGGTTGCTATAGGCAATGGCTGCAGTTAGACACGATCCTCTCCATCCCTCTGTAGAAAGGCAGAAAGGCTGACTTGTGTCTCGTATGAAGAGAACCTGTCGTATGTTCCCAGAGGGGACACATTGTAACTCATTACCTGTCAGGAACCATGAAATCAGACCGACACAGAAGTACAGTTAAATCACACTTGTTTAATAATAAAAGTAAAAAGAACAAACGTAGTCAAAACATAGCCAGAGTTCAGTAACCGGAACGGATAGTCAGACAAGCCAGAAGTCAGGGATCAATGTAGTGGAAGAGCAAGCAGGATCTAGATCCAGAAAGGATGTCAGTAAAGCAAGTCTTTAACCACTTAAGCCCCGTAAGAATTTACCCCCTTCCTGACCAGAGCACTTTTTGCGATTCGGCACTGCGTCGCTTTAACTGACAGTTGCACAGTCGTGCGACGTGGCTCCCAAACAAAATTGATGTCCTTTTTTTCCCACAAATAGAGCTTTCTTTTGGTGGTATTTGATCACCTTTGATTTGATCAAATAGCAACAATTTTGAAAAAAACGCATTATTTTTTACTTTTTGCTATAATAGATATCTCCAAAAAATATTTAAAAAAACATTTTTTTTCCTCAGTTTAGGCCGATACGTATTCTTCTACATATTTTTGGTAAAAAAAAAAAATCGCAATAAGTGTTTAATGAAAAATTAAGGGGATAATTTTATGGCATTTTTATTGATAATTTTTTTTTTTTTACTAGTAATGGCGGCGATCAGCGATTATTATCGTGACTGCGACATTATGGCGGACACATCGGACAATTTTGACACATTTTTGGGACCATTGGCTTTAATACAGCGATCAGTGCTAAAAAATTGCATTGATTACTGTAAAAATGTGACTGGCAGTGAAGGGGTTAACCACTAGGTGGTGCTGTAGGGGTTAAGTGTGTCCTAGGGAGTGTTTCTAACTGTGGGGGTGGAGGGGCTGTGTGTCACACTACACTGATTGCTGCTCCCGATCACAGGGAGCTGTGATCAGTGTCCTGTCACTAGACAGAACGGGGAAATGCTTGTTTACATTAGCATCTCCCCGTTCTTCCTCACCGTGAGATGATCACGGGTATCCCCCCCGGACATCGGGTCCGCGGGACCCGCGATCGTGGTCACGGAGCTCCCGGCGCGCGCGCCCCCCCGAGCCGCCTCTCAAAGGGCAACGTACAGGTACGTTAATCTGCCTGTACATGCCCTTCCTCCGCAGTATATGTGCGTGAGGCGGTCGGGAAGCTGTTAAACAGGAACGCAGGAGATAGTCTCTGTAATGTTGACCAAGGCGAAGGCAGAGATCATCTGGGCTGAACGGCTTAAGTAGGCAGGACTGACGAGCAGGATATCATCAACAGCTGAGTGACTGTGGAGAGATAGGAGCTGGCAATTAGCCGACAGCTGAGTGGCCAGCTCAGAGAAGGAAGGGCTGAGCCCAGCCCTGACTTTACCGAAGACAAGTCTGATGTTACTTTCACATTTCTGCTTTGCTGTTCCATATTTCTCCTGATTAGTCAGGAGTTGTCTCAGAGCCTCACACTGAGAGGAGCAGTAAAGTGCAGTCACTGTACAGGAAGCAGAGTCCGCCTATGTAATGACATCACACCTCTCTCTCTGATAGGATCACTTCAATTCATAGCGAACAAACCGATAGTCTTTATGCTCTGGATTGTTCTCCTACGTCACCGATTGTCTCTTCTCTCCGCAGGACATAACCACAAATTGCTGCAGACGCTAACACAGAAGCTGGACGCTCAGAGCCAAATCCTCAGACAAATGGCGGCCAATCAGCACCATCCTGGATATAACCCCGGAGGGCTGTGAGTCGCCCGGGGGCGTGTTCCTCTTTCGTCTTCACATTGGATCCTCAAAAGAAAAACATTTCGCCAACCACCAGCCACACATCTTCCAAGTCGATTGTACAGAGATCGTACAACGTGCAACCTGAACTCTCCATCCAATCAGGGAGAGCCTCCTGCTGTTCGGGGAGATTTATCTTTTGTTGTGATCTCCACAAACATCATGGAAAGGACTCCGAGGAGGAAACCTCCGATCATCGCTACATTGTGTTCTACTTTTTGTAATATTTGTAAATATTTATTGATGTGTGTTCTGAGATTTTATAAAAGAGATTTTTTATTCATCTTCTTTCTTTCGCCCATATAAATAACTTGATGTCCCCAAATACAACCCCAATTCCCCCCAAAAAAGTTCTGCCTCTGTAAAACCTACATGAAAACGAAATGCAATGATCTGCAAACCTCATAAACCCGGATTTTTTTCACCATATAAAAATACAAAACAATTGAAAATGTTTCAAAATGAAAAAATGGAACATTTTAACCGCTTCCGGACCGCCTATTTACTGCGGCAGGGCGGCCCGGCTGCGTGAAACATACATGGTTTCCTCATGGGGGTCTCAGGCGCGCTTGTGCGACACCGGCGTCCCGCTGTGATTGGACACAGCGGGAGCCAATCAGCGGGTCCGGCGGCCGCTGGGACCCACCAATCGTTTGTGGAAGAGGAAGAACGGCGGTTTGCATATGTAAACAAGGCAGACCGCCGTTCTGTCAGAGGAAGAGAGATCTTTTGTTCCTGCTAATCACGAACACAGATATTACTCCAGTTAAACCACCACCCCCCCCCCCCCCCCAGTTAGTAAGCACTCCCTAGGAGCACACTTAACCTTTTTTTTTTTAGTGACAATGCTTTTTTTTTTTAGCACTGATCACTATATTGTGTCACTGGTCCCCAAAAAGTGTCACTTAAGATTTTCCGACGGGAATTGTGTGATGACAGGCTGTTGGCGGAAAATCCGACCATTTGTACGCTCCATCAGACAATTGTTGTCGGATTTTCCGCGGACAAATGTCTGTTGTCGGATTTTCTGAGCGTGTGTACACAAGTCCGTCGGACATAAGTCTAAAGTACAAACACGCATGCTCGGAAGCAAGGATGAGCCCGGAAGCGGTCGGTCTTGTAAACAAGCATTCGTAATGGAGAATTAACATTCGTGACGCAGCAAATTATGAAATCTGGAAATGCAGCGCACAATTCTCTTCTTCTTTAATGGGATAATAATGAAGCTGCTTTGCTGGTGATACTGATGGAGTTTTTGCAAACAAATTTTTGAAAGGCTTTTTTTTCTAGTGACATCAAGAATAACATTATTATGCTTTTTTTTTTTTATTACTTGGGCAAATTACCACAACACCATTATCCCGTAGTTTTTAAGATCAAAGATACAACTATGTTGGTGTTCCTTGTCAATTTTACATTGTATTTTATAAAATGTAACTGCCGCCTCCCAAACTGTCATTTGAAGTAAAACACATAGACAACTATTTATTATTCTAACAAAAAATAGAAAATAAAAAATAGGAATTTCCTGCGAGCCACAAATGGAACAATGCCTCTAAGGAGTGACAATCATTAGTTAATTAGCAGCAAACACTCAACCACGTTTCATATCGTGTAATATCAAGCATAAAAATAATTGTGCCTGCGCTGAAAAATATACTAAAATAACGTGCATAAATAGTAAATTAATCCACTATAAATAAGCTGTAAAACCCTATAATGTATACTATAAAAGTGCAAAATTTAGCCTTAAAGTGCATATAACATTGTGCAAAAACCAATATAACCCATTGAAAGTGCACCATGCATAAATAAAAACAATCAAAGAGTACACAGGTAACCTGTGTGTTGCAAGTGTCCAGCTCAATCCACGGGTTAAAACCCAAAAAAATGTGTGCAAACAGTGTCCATAAGATAAAAGTTCCTCCGAAATCTTCTGAAAAGGTGCTCAAATCACAGCAAACAATACGTGCTCTCCCGTGACACCCCACATGTGTTTGCGCTCACCTCTACTCGTGTGACCCAGTATTTAAACTGTGTCAAACACGCAGTGGGGCCAATCCTGGGCTCCCTCAGGATGGAATGATAAGAATACAATCCTCACAGGTGCAGTCAGTATCCACTTGTATAGGATTGAAGTGAGAACTCCATAGTGTAATAAAGCAGGGATATTTTATTTAATCAAAAGAAAATCCTCCAGGAGGGTACTCACATTGAGTGGGTGCTTCAGTGCACCAAACTTGACAAGCGTATAAAACAAGCTGCGATTCAGATGGCGTGCGGTGTGGTGTGTAATGTCTCCTCCACTGCTGACAGCTCCGTCCTACCCCTCCCCGACGCGTGTTCGGCACAGGGATCTCGTGCCTTCCTCTGCCGCCTCCCAAACTGTCATTTGAAGTAAAACACATAGACAACTATTTATTATTCTACACAATTTTTTTTATTGTGCATTAAAAAATAAAACAAATAAAATCAGACATGATATCTGCCAATAGAACTTAACCAAAAAGTGCAATCTATGCATCCAAAACTATAGAAAATATACCAAATCAAATCATTATTATTCAACCGAAAAATATAATAAAAGCCTCATGCATGTGTCCTGCTTCCTAATATAGGGGGTCAGCAATGCCAGGAGTTGGTGAAAGCAGGAGTCCGTCATCCGGAGATAATTCCGAAAATCATCCAGAATATTCTCCTGGAGCTCCCGCAGCAAAGGCATATGACATAATTGGTCACCATTAATAAAGCAACCAATTTTTGGTCCAAGAAATCCTCCTCCTCCTGTTCCTGGACTGGACTTGGGTCAGAGCAATAACTCCAAAGCCAATAATAAATAACACGTTATCTCCTCTGATTCCGCAACATGGCTGGTTGACGAACGGCCGCTCAGCAACGAACTGGAAAACACTAAATGAAAAGCGCGAATCAACACTCACTAAACTTCTACTAACACAAAGTTAGCAGAAGGAGCCCAAAGGGTGGCGCTAAAGAGCTGAAAAACCACGTAGTACGTCACTACGTTCGTGTTGGTTGGCCGACAATTCCTTGCCGTTTGTATGCAAGACAAAATCCAGGCACGCACCTTCGGACAAAAGTCCGAGGTTTTGTCTGCGGAAAATCCGATCGCGTGTATAAAGCTTAAAGCGGAGTTCCACCCAAAAATGGAACTTCCGCTTTAAGAGAAGGTGACCCCCTGACATGCCACATTTGGCATGTCATTTTTTTTGGGGGGGGGGGGAGCGGATACCCTCTTTTCAGAGGATTCCAGCTCCCACTTCCTTCTGGCGCACCCTCGGCGCCGGAAGGAAGATCACCTCTCTCCCCCTCCCTCTAGGCAATCATCTGGGACACGTCACAGTAGGATATATGAATGAGACCCAAGACTGGATTTTAGTTAACCTAAAGCCTCGTACACGCGATCGGATTGTTGGCCAACAAAACCAGACGATTGCGAAGCCAGTCACGGCCAGCTGCGCGGCTCGCCAATGCGCAGTGGGTGCCTGGCTGTGAAGCCAAAATCTGTCCTCACTCTCTCTCTCCTATTTCACCAAAGCCCCTCAATGGGGCTCCTAACATTGTAAAAAAAATTATTAAAAATACCAAAATTATTAATAACAAAAAACTGACACCAATCTCATCGCTCCTGACACTGTCCACTGCGCATGTGTGTTTAAGCTTTGGGGTGCACACCCTAATGCAGTGATGGTGAACCTTGGCACCCCAGATGTTTTGGAAATTTCCCATGATGCTCGTGCACTCTGCAGTGTAGTGGAGCATCATGGGAAATGTAGTTCCAAAACATCTGGGGTGCCAAGTTTCCCCATCACTGGCCTAATGCAATAGGCTGCTACTGCAAAAAACTCATTCTACAGCTTTCTACACCCAACGCTACTGTTTTTATAACATCCAGTGTGCATGAGGCTAATCGGTACCGATCACTCACTGTGTTCATTCATAACTGAATTATTGGCTCTATGCCCCGGGTCATGACAGCCACAGGTTTACTGCACTGGAGGTTTCATACTATTGCCAACACAGACATCGCATGCGATTCGCATTGCTGTGCTGATCACATGCAATGTCTGTGCAATACTAATTCAGCCACACATTTGTATGGCTGAACTCACATTGGATTCCCATGGAAAAAGGTGCAGGAACCCCCCATGCGATCCGATTTCTGTCCGAATTCACAGTTCGCACTGCAATCCGTTCTGGGAGGGGGGTCATTAACTTTGTATTGACACCCACAGCAGTTCACAGAGGGCATCGTGAACTGCCTGCGAGGGAGATGCGAATGTGGGAACTGGCACTGGAATGGCACTGGTTCCCACATCGCATATGTGAGAGCCCAAGGTGTAGTCTTTGTGTTCTCTCTTTTTAACCACATGCCGACCGGGCCATAGCCGAAAGACGGCTACAGCGCGGTCGGCTTATTCTGGGTGGCCGTCCGTGGACGTCCTCACAGAATCGCGCTCCCGTGCGCCCCCTGGGGCGCGTACCCGGGAACATCCGTGACCGCCGGGTCCGGGGGACCCGGCGCATCACGGATCACGGTAAATAGCCACTGATAGCAGCCATTTACCATGTGATCGCTCCGTCAAATGTCATGACGCCGGTTCCTCGCTCCCCTCTCTGTACCGATCAGTACAGTGCGAGAGGAGAGAGGGAGAGATCGTTTGCAGCGCTGTGGGCACTACAGATCCAGCCCACATCGCTACTCAGTGCCCATACTCTGCCATACTCTGCAATACTCTGCCAATACTCTGCCAATATTCGCCAATACTCTGCCAATACTGGCCAATACTCTGCAATACTCTGCAATACAGAAAGTGAAGACTAATGGGGTAGGACTTTGGGGGCACACAGGTAATTAAACTATGGAAAAGTAAAATAGTTTTAAAATTTTATTAGCTTGAAATTACAAAAGTGGACATAGTTATTAAAAACAATGCAATATACATATAACATCCGTATTACATATATCGAGTGGATTCTCCCCTGCATATATTTTCAAAAACCCTGCTAACGATACATCAAATCCAACATTCAATTAGAAAAAGGAAAGAAAACTTCCCCAATATAGGTTACAATTATGAATGTGGGAACGAAGTTGGGTTGACCCAACTTCAACCCAACTTCGTCTGCTCTCGCAGCACCTCCCCGCATCAGATAACCCACCCTAGGAGAAGCGTTCTCCCGAGGGGGTTACCTTGCGGGCACGCTCTTGAGTCCAGCATTAGCGTCCACAGACATGAATGCCGGGCCCGCCCCCCCCCCGTCATTGGATTTGGTTGACAGCAGCAGGAGCCAATGGCTGCGCTGCTATCAATCTATCCAATCAAGACTTGGGACCCTGTGGAAAGAGGCACAACGCGTCCCCGCAGAGGAGATGAAGGGGCTCAGGTAACTAAAATGGGGGGGGGGGGGGCTGGGGGGCCGGTGACTGACAGGTGTTTCTTCACCTTAATGCATAGGATAAAGTTCATGTGTGTAAAGGCAGGTGTCTCAATACTTTTGGTAATAGTTTATATAACCAAGCATTTTTTAAAATATATATTTAAATGCAGCGAGTTTGCCCACACCGGATCGCATGCTACAAAACCACCATGTGATCCGGTTGCAGTGCAGATCCAGAATTGGTTTTAACATTCACTTTTGGTAATATAGCGTAATAAAATGTTCTGGACTAATAGGTGTATTGGTAATCCTATACTACCCTGTTTCCCCGAAAATAAGACCTAGCGTGATTGTCGGTGATGGCTGCAATATAAGCCCTACCCCTCCCCCCCCAATAAGTCCTTGCAGGTCTTATTTTCAGGGTAGGGCTTATTTTCGGCGAAACAGGGTAGGGCTTATTTGGGGGGTAGGGCTTATATTGCAGCCATCACCGACAATCACGCTAGGTCTTATTTTCGGGGAAACCAGTTAGGTAATTATTGCATGCCTTGTCCAGTTAGAGGGCGCCACCATTGCTGCTACACCGTAATCACTCGTTGTTGGTTATTGCACTGATTGCACAGTTACTTGGTTATAAATTTGGTAGTCCATTGCGCTGCGTTTTTTATATATTTAATGCAGTGCATTTGCCTGCACCAGATCGCATGATACGTGTAATCCGGTTGCAGTGCGGTTCCATAACTGGCGCGTGCACAACTTCGATGTCATGTGGCGCACCTTACTGAATCACATGCGACTTGAACAGGAATGCAGTGCGGTTCCTGTGCGATTCATAGCGTGCCTAAGCGTTTGGTGCATCAAGTACTTGGGTGCTAATTCATTTCAATGGCCAATTAAATCAATGCCCGATCACTTGGCACATGTTTACAGACGTAAAGCCGCGGGCAATCTGACCGGATTTGTGAGTGGCTACCGGTCAAAACTAGGTACCCGCTCCCCCCCCCACCCCCACCCCAAAAAGTGCAAATTGTTAAAAGGGGGGGGGGGGGGCAAACAAGCAGAACTCCTCCTTTTGGATGAAGTTCCACTTTATGTATCTAGGTGAGGATCTCTGGTAAGATTTGCTAAATTTGTTACCATATAGATCCCAACAAGAGCCCCCATTCACACTGGTGCGACATGCAATTTACAAATCGCATCTAAGGTCTTTCTATGGCACAGGTGCGATTTCATGTAGCACAATTTGAAAAAAAAAAACAAAAACAGTTCCTGTACTATTTTTCGCGATTTCATGCGTGACTTGCATTGACATCTGTGCATGAAATCGCAAAAAGATGTCGGCAAGTCGCAGATGAAATCACGCTGAAGTAGTGCGGTTTCAAAGCCGTATTCAAGGGGCCAAGTCCCTTCAGCATTCAAATTGTGACTATATTCTAGACATGTGCATCATCAATAAATTCGTTTCATTCCGTTCCGTTCCATTTCGTATTACAATTAATTGGTAATTTGTAATTCGTGTCCAAAATTCAATTCGGATTTGTATGAAATACGAATTTTCGTAACAATAGCGAAAGTTCGTTATGATAAATTTATCATTATGAGGGGCTCCCACCATCCCTGCGCTGTGCTGACTTCCTGGGGTTCTTCACTTTTAGTTTAGTTAACTTTTCGTAACAATAATGAAAGTTCGTTATGATAAATTTATCCGAAGTTCGTAAACTTTCGTATTTCGTACAAAATTCGTATGCATAAAAATATTTATTTCGGATCCTCACGAATCTACGAATTTCTGATTCATGCGAAACTAATCGCACATGTCTACATATATTCCCATACTAATAAAAACAGTTTTGGATTAAAAAAAAAATAGTTTCAATGCAATCCAACATTTCTGTATCAGCATTTATGTTCCTGCTCATTTTGATACTTTTGGATAAAAATAAAAATAAAAAATAAAAAGTTACAATGTATATAGTTGTAGCAAAAAATGTTTTCTTCCAGTAAAATGACTCAGTTGTTGCAAAGTTAAATGTAAATGCCCCTTTTACTATCTGCCTAGTTACTGGGGGCAGGGCAGCTATTCATGAGAGGGGGAGGGGAGCAGAGGTCTCACTATATATACCCTCCCTAGTCACATTCCAGCAGTCCTCTCTGTGTGTCCTCCCCCCATCTGGGCCATCTGCTGTATTGTCCTGCGACTCCTTTTCTCATTAGAACAGCTGCCATCATGGTTTCCAACGAAGGTTGTTCTGAGGGGACCCCGGGCCCCAGCTGCGATGCCCAGTCTACCGTATGCCTGCTGGACGCGGACGCCACCGATGAGCTGCACAGCGTGCCGCTGGATGCGGACAAACCACGGGCTTCTCAGTGTGAGTACTCAGACTAATGCTACATCTAGATTTATGTATTGCACTTCATAGTCTATATTAGGGCAATGCTGATCTAGAATGACTCAAGTGTGGCCCCTGACGTCACCGAAGGGCCACACATAATTGAATTTCATTCTGTTGTAGGAGTTGAGGACTGCTGATGTGATTTATAGACTGCTAGAGATCATTGCTCTTAGGTTGGCCACACATTGTACAATTTTTTCCTTTTTATATTTACCAAAACCATAAAATATGAGGTCAAACCTAAGCGTTGTCAATTTGTAACCAGACAGGCCCTTGCATTACACAGTTGAAGGTAAATCTAAAGGGAATTTAGGAAAATTGTATAAAGTATGGCCAGCTTTACAGATCAATGGTCCCAGTCTGAGCTCCAACTTTAGAACTTTATGATGGTTATTGTCTGTAGGGACTCTGAAGGCAGCAGGTGGTCAAAAATGGTCCCCCCCCCCCCCTTCTTTTTTTTTTTTTGTCATCCAAATAAAACGAACTAGTTGCAAACTTACAGAATTTACAAAATTATGCAGCGAAGGTTTGAGTTGAGAATCCGCCACCTTTAAAAGCTGAAGTATGGATATTTTTGCATAGGTACGTTGTTGCAGCTTGGACGGATATAATTCTGTAGGTGCCGTATAAGGTCCCGGGCAGAGAAGACTTGGCAAGGCAGTTTATATATATCTCCCCAAGATGGCCGGTAGTAGGAGTACAGGATGGGCTGTGTCAGCAGTGCTGGCCAACAAAGGGGCAGGCGGGGTGACCCAGGAACTGTGGACACCTCAGATAAGCTGTGTACACTCTAGCATGGAAGACCGACAAAGGGGGCGCTGTAGTACTAACATTTTAAATCCCTTTCCATGCCCAGAGACATAAGGGACATGACACCTTTTTGATGAGAACTTGGTGGTTGCTGTACCACCTGAAAGTAGAGTTGCCACCTCATCCCTTTAAACCTAAACATCTTTTGAATTACACGGGTTCTGAGGCTCATTAAATGCAGATAAGGCACCAAGTGAGTTTAATTACCACCTTAATCAGCCACAGAACCTGTGTAATTAATATGTGTTCGGGTTTAAGGCTGGGTTCACACTGCTGCAGTGCGAATTTAGCGCGATTTTGATCCGATTGCGTTGCAAATTTGCATTGCGAATTCTTTGTGTGTTCTTGCGATTCTACTGCAAATTTTGCAATCTATGGAGCTGAATTCGCATCGCACACGGATCAAACTCGCACGGGACCTTTTTTTCCCGCAGGTTATATTCGCAACGCGTTGATGTGAACGGCACTAATGTTAATCTATGTAATTTAAATGACTTGCGAATTTGAGCGATCGCAACGGCTCAAATTCGCAATAGAATTCGCAGCAGTGTGAACCTAGCCTAAGGCTCCATTCACACTAGCGCGTTTTTTGATGCATTTTGCAGAAATGCACGGGAATTTTTTAACATGGGTTCCTATGGAACATGTTCACATCAATGCCTTTTTGTTTCTCTGCATTTTTGGAAAGGGTCAGGGACTTTTTTTCATGCTTGCCACGTTTTTGAGCAGCGTTTTTGCCGCGATTTTGCCGCGATTTGCGTTTTGCTTTTTTTTTTTTGTTTTTTTTGTTTTTTTTACAGTTTTTTTTTACAGTCTTAAAAAAATTAAAAAAAAAAAACGGCAAAAACGGTGCACTTGCGTTTTTGATGCTTGTCCATTGAATTCTATTACATGCAAAACGCTGCATTTTGCATGAAAAAAAGTCCCTGACCCTTTCCAAAAATGCAGAGAAACAAAAAGGCATTGATGTGAATATGTTCCATAGGAACCCATGTTAAAAAATTCCCGTGCATTTCTGCAAAATACAAAATGCATCAAAAAACACGCTAGTGTGAATGGAGCCTAAAGGGATGAGGTGGCAACCCTACCTGAAAGTCCTATCGCTGCTGTCCCATATCGTCGTAAAGGGAACTAAATGTACACATTTGCAACTTCCTTCCCTCTGCTGGCCGGCTAAAAATGTAGCAATTCCTCCAAATACCTACTGAGATCAGATCATGTGATCACAGTATGGAAATTTATTGTTCTCAGTTGGTGAGAGCAGATTGATAGACCACCCATAGACATCAGAGCCAGAAAAAAACAGCCGGAAGCCCACTGTAGAATCCATCGCTTGTAAAACATTATTCCAGGACAACTACGAAAAGCTCCTCCACTGATGCATTTCACCCACACTGTGCTAAAAGGGTCATCTCCAGTATTCAGCTCAGTGGTGGGTGAAATGCATTGGGTGGAGGTGGTCCCAGGCATTGGTTCAAGCAGCTATCCTGGAATAGATTTTTTTTTTTTTTTTGTGTGTTTAACTCTTCAGTGTGCTGCCGGCTGTTTTTCTCTGAATGTGTTCACCGTTTGGGGGGGAGGATGGTTGAGTCTGCCCATAGACCTCATAGGGCAGCAGGATCTGCCCATAGACCTCATAGGGCAGCAGGGTCTGCCCATAGACCTCCCATAGGGCAGCAGGATCTGCCCATAGACCTCCCATAGGGCAGCAGGATCTGCCCATAGACCTCCCATAGGGCAGCAGGATCTGCCCATAGACCTCCCATAGGGCAGCAGGATCTGCCCATAGACCTCCCATAGGGCAGCAGGATCTGCCCATAGACCTCCCACAGGGCAGCAGGATCTGCCCATAGATCTCCATAGGGCCAGGGGCGTAACTACCACCATAGCGACCCATGCGGGCGCTATGGGGCCCGCAGTTGAGTGGGGCCCAGTGAGGATAAGAGCACCGCCGGCACAGTCTCCCAGCCAGGGGAAGAGAGAGGAGAGAAAGAGGTGAGCTGTCCGTATCAGCAGAGAGCTGAATTGCCCGATGTAAGAGCTTTCATTAGAACTTCCAGTGTTCCGGGGCTCACGTCACATAGCTCCACCTTTTGGCCCGGAGCCTTTGATAGACAGAACGCCGATCCAATGCGGGACATGTGAAGTCATCAAAGGCGTCGGGCCAAGAGGTGGGGCTATGTGACGATGAGCCCCAGGAAGACGGGAAATTCAAATGAAAGCTATTACAGCGGGCAATCCCGCTCTCTGCTGATCCGGGTGGCTTGCCTCTTCCTCTGCATAGGTGGGGCTGTATGGGGCACAGGCAGACCAGGCTGTATGGGGCACAGGTCACGCTGTATGGGGCACAGGTCATGCTGTATTGGGCACAGGTCACGCTGTATGTGGCACAGGTCACGCTGCATTGACACTAGGGCAGCTGGGGGGGAGGCTGTTTGCAGGGGGGCCCCATACAACATTTTGCTATGGGGCCCTGCTATTTCTAGTTACGCCCCTGCATAGGGCAGCAGGATCTGCCCATAGACCTCCATAGGGCAGCAGGATCCGCCCATAGACCTCCCATAGGGCAGCAGGATCCGGCCATAGACCTCCATAGGGTAGCAGGATCTGCCCATAGACCTCCATAGGGCAGCAGCATCTGCCCATAGACCTCCATAGGGCAGCAGCATCCGCCCATAGACCTCCATAGGGCAGCAGGATCCGCCCATAGACCTCCATAGGGCAGCAGGATCCGCCCATAGACCTCCATAGGGCAGCAGGATCCGCCCATAGACCTCCATAGGGCAGCAGGATCCGCCCATAGACCTCCATAGGGCAGCAGGATCCGCCCATAGACCTCCATAGGGCAGCAGGATCTGCCCATAGACCTCAGAGAACATGGACATGAGAAGACTGATGGGTCTGCACATAGACATTAGTGGAACGCTTGATCTGCCCATGGTCATAAAAGATAGTTGGATCTGCCTATAGACATAAAAAAACAGCAAGAGCTGCCCATAGACACAGGATAGTTGGATCTTCCGAAGACAGCAGAGGAACGTTGAGTCTGCCTATAAGTCGTAGAAGATGGTTGGATCCAATCATAGTAATCAACTGTTGGTGGACGTTATCCAGCATGATGGAAAATCTCTGGAATGGTTTATCTTCCATCTGTGTGGTTGGAACAGGCAACACAGACAGTTCAAGGTCTCAGACAGATTAGTGTTATTGATCTCCCATATTTATAAAACCCCTGCAACGATTATTCTGATTGCCTCATTGAGGAAATGTCAGTCCCATTAGTTTGGCAAATCCCCCCCCCACTTTTTGCCTTGGATTAATGTAGTCTTGAAGGGCCCGCTTCTTCCTCTGGGCCCCTGCGCAGTACCAGTGTACAGACAGCATGCCCCTCCCCCAGATTGAAAAGTTAGACCACACCCCCCCCAAATGCCCTTGATCATCTATGGCCATCTTTACAACCCTAATCTGCGATTTGCGTTTTTATTGTTTCAGGTTCCACCCCAGAATGTGTCGTCCACAACATGGTGAAGAAAGAAATGTGCCGTGAGATCTGCAACTGGCAATATTGCTTGGAGAAGTTCACATTAACTGTGCTGACCATGATCGTTCTGACCTGTTTTATTCTCTTATTGTATGTGCTCTACCTACACTGTAAGTCCACCAACCCCAGCTGAAAAATGGCAGTAACCCCCGGCAACTGCGGGAAAATGAGCGATAGAAGTGAACTGGTTGCTATAGGCAATGGCTGCAGTTTGGCACCCTTTGCTCCATTGTTAGGCGATCCTCCCCATCCCTCTGTAGAAAGGAGGAGATAGACTTGTGTCTTGTATGAAGAGAACCTGTCGTATGTTCCCAGAGAGGACACATTTTAACTCATTACTGAAAACAAATCTGATGTTCCTTTCACATTTCGGCTTTGCTCTTCCATATTTTATTCATTTCCTATAAAGATCTATCAATTAGAGGCAGGGGCCGACTGATAACTCATGGGGCCCCCGGGCAATAGGAGATTATGGGGCCCCCAGGCAATCAGAGATTATGGGGCCACACAGTATACACACACAGTATACAATCACACAGTATACACAGACAGATGTAAAAAAAAAACACAGATTTATACATACTGTCCCTGGTTTTACTGAGGCTGGCAACCCTGATGGGGGGCCCCCTAGTGGCCCTGGGCCCTTGGGCAGTGCCCGAGTGTCTCAATGGTCAGTCCGCCCCTGATTAGAGGCCATCTATATATTAGCGGGTGTGATGAGCTTCCCCGCTGAATGGAACTTTCATACAATTGTCTACTGTCCGTGATACTTTATTTGCACTAACATACAATTTTTCAGGACAAGCTTTTTCGGGGTATGTCCCCTTCTTTAAGGTCCAAGCAGTACGGCTACAATCAAATCAGATACAAATGTCTAAAACCAAAACTTTTTTTATAGATGGAGTAGGGAAGGGTCCAACCCCATTAGTTTTCTTTTTCCTGTCTGTCCTGTTGTGTAGATTTCCCTGTCCTTCCTGTATTGGAGACACAACATGAGTTCTCTCCCTAGACGGGTGGTCACCGGAACAGGTGTCCCCCATTGGGTAGATTTCCCCTCCATTCCTGTTCTGGTGACCCCTGTAACATTTTGGAATTCCCATCACTTCCTGTCTCGGTGACACCAGGATAAATAGTCAGGGTGAATCTTCTCAGCGGGGACACAGGCAGCAACAAAATTAAAAAAAAAAAAACCTGACAGAGGGTCTATCACTTCAACACTCCATCCAAAACTAGAATAAGTGTACATCGGTGAGGGGGGGGACGGGGACTTAAAACTGAAGTTTTTATCTGCTTATATTTTGCCTTCCCTGTGACCCCCCTCCGATATGCTAATGACATTTATAAATAAAAGCTTTCCATTTTCATTACATGCCTTATTCTAGACCCTGTGATGTCATCACATGGTCTCTGTACTTCTCTATGAAATGTAGGCACATCATCATGGCTGGTAGGCGGGGCCAGCAGGCTGCAGTGACATCTTTAGGAAGCAATGTAAAAAAAAAAACACCCTGCTGGCCCCTCCCACCAGCCACGATCTGCCTGCATTGCCTCTGTTGAGAAGCTCTCAGTGGGAGGAGTTATGCACATATATAATGCCTAGGTGGGTGGGTGCTAATCCGGGGGAGTGGGCGTTCCTAGTCAGGCTGCATTTACATAGGCAACGCCCATGCCTCTGCGATTGACAGATCTGAAATCCAATTAAAAAGGGGCGGGGCCAGGCACAGTCAGGATGGGGGAGGAAAGTGCTAGATCGGGGATATGCAATGAGCGGATCTCCAGCTGTTGCAAAACTACAAGTCCCATCATGCCTCTGCCTCTGTGGGTGTCATGCTTGTGGCTGTCAGAGTCTTGCTATGCTTCATGGGACTTGTAGTTCTGCTGGAGGTCTGCTAATTGCATATCCCTATGCTGGGACGTCCTCCAGCCAGGAAACGAGGCGGGGCTCCAGCTGACTTGCTGCAGTTTCTAATGCACGTTGTGAAATGCTCACAGTGTGCAGTAAAATCAGAGGAAGCCGTTTCAGTCAAGGAGGGGGGCCGGTATAACTGTGCAAGACGGAAAGGGGGGGGGGGTTTAATGTACAATTGTGGCTGCTGAGATAAAAGTATTAAGCTGTCTCCTGATTGGTCAGGAGTTGTCTCAGAGTCTCACACTGAGAGGAGCAGTAAAGTGCAGTCACTGTACAGGAAGCAGAGCCCGCCTATGTAATGACATCACGCCTCTCTCTGATAGGATCCCTTAGATTTATATTGAACATAAACCGATAATCGATTGTCTTTATGCTCTGGATTGTTCTCGGTCACTGATTGTCTCTTCTCTCCGCAGTACGTGACCACAAATTGCTGCAGACGCTAACAGAGAAGCTGGAAGCGCAGAGCCAAATCCTCAGACAAATGGCGGCCAATCAGCTCCTTGCTGAATATAACCCCGGAAGGCTGTGAGCCTGGGGGGCGGTCTGTGTGTGTATTGGATTCCACACCAGAACTCTGTCCAATTTCCAACCAATCAGGTGGCCCCTCCTGCTGCTCTTCAGCCAGTTTTGTCTTTTTTTTTTTTTCTTTTGATTATCTACAAACAATTCCCAATCATGGAAAAGACTCTTAGAGGAAACCTCCGATCATTGGCTGGTGCCGATCACCGCTACAATGTTTTCTACTTTTTGTAATTATTTAATAATATGTGTTGTGTTTTGGAATTTTATAAAGATTTTTTTTTTTATTTCATTTTATTCTCATCTGGATTTTCTTTGAAATATAAATTAAAAAAAAAAAACTTCACATCTGCAAAGACAAAACCCCGATTCCCAAAACGTTCATCTTCTAAAAACTGAATGAGGGTCTGCGGATCTCGTCAACCCGGATTTTATTCACAGTAGAAAATATAAAAAACTTAGTCAATTTCCTCAGTTGAAACATTTGCTATTTTAAGGGGGAAAAAAATAAGGTGATTGTGAAATTGGTGACAGCAACAAGTCTCAAAAAAGTTGAACAAAAAGCTGGAAAAGTGCTACCAACATAGAAGAGCTGGAAGAACGTTTTTGCTGTGACATGGTATTTGCCCCCGGCCCACTGCAGCTAAAGGGGTGGAAAAAAAACACAACTATGGGGTTTTGCCCCCCCCAAAAAAAAACAAACAAACTACAAATTGAGATTTTATAAAGATTTTTTTTTTATTTCATTTTATTCTCATCTGGATATTCTTTGAAATATAAATAAAAAAAAAATGTAACATCTGCAAATACAACCCCGGTTCCCAAAACGTTCATCCTCTAAAAACTGAATGAGGGTCTGCGGATCTCATCAACCCGGATTTTATTCACAGTAGAAAATACAAAAAAACTTAACAAATGTTTCAACTGAGAAAGTTGACTGTTTTAAGGATAAAAAAAAAAATAAGGTGATTGTGAAATTGGTGACAGCAACAAGTCTCAAAAAAGTTGAACAAAAAGCTGGCGAAATGCTACCATTTTGCTGTGACATGGCATTCGCCCCTGGCCCACTGCAGCTAAAGGGGTGGTAAAAAAACACAACTATGGGGTTTTGCCACCCCCCCCCCCCCAAAAAAAAAACTACAAATTGAAATGACCCCTTACTGTTCTGAGCCCCCCTGTAAAGCTGCTTTCATACTGCTGTGCCGCAGTGTGGGCGCAGTGCAGCTGCACCATTCCTGGGTTAGCTGCGCTTTCAGTGGCGGCTGGTGAAGTTTGAGAATGGGGGGGCAGACCCCGCCTTTCCTTTTTGACCACACCCACTTGCTATAAGCCCCACCCCTTATAGAATCCACCCACTCTGTCCCCTGTATTTCACTTGCTTCCACTCACAGTGTCAGGAGTATACAGCTCAACATCACAGAACAGAGTATACAGCTCAGCATCACAGATACGGTATATAGATTGTTTAGGGTGGAGAGGCGGGGAGGGGGGGTTATTTTTTAGGGTGGAGAGGCAGGGAGGGGGGGTTATTGTTTAGGGTGGAGAGGCGGGGAGGGGGGGTTATTTTTTAGGGTGGAGAGGCAGGGAGGGGGTGATTGTTTAGGGTGGAGAGGCAGGGGGGGTTATTGTTTAGGGTGAAGAGGCAGGGAGGGGGGGTTATTGTTTAGGGTGAGGAGGCAGGGAGGGGGGGTTATTGTTTAGGGTAGAGAGGCAGGGAGGGGGGTTATTGTTTAGGGTGGAGAGGCGGGGGGGGGGGGTTATTGTTTAGGGTAGAGAGGCAGGGAGGGGGGTTATTGTTTAGGGTGGGTAGGCAGGGAGGGGGGTTATGTTTTAGGGTGGAGGCAGGAAGGGGGGTTTGTTTAGGGTGGAGAGGCAGGGGGGCCCTTTTAGGGTGGAGAGGCAAGGAGGGGGGGGGGCGTTTTAGGATGCAGGAAAGGGGGGGTTGGGAAGCCCACAGCTGCAAGTCACTGCCCTGCACCACAACACTCAGCAGCCCCACCCTCCCCCCTCCATGAACTCTGCAGCAGCTGAGAAAAGTGAAAAGATGTGGGGGGAGGGGGGGCCAGGCTCACGGCAGGACACGCAGAGAACACCTGTGCACCCCGCGCTGGTGGAGACGGCCCCCTTCACATGGGTGAACGGATCAGTGCGCCATTGTGAATGAGGCCCCTATAGAGGTCAATGATAAAGCACATAAAGTGCAAGGCACAGATGTGAATCAACCAAGTGGGAGGTTCTGTATTTTCGATCGTCACATGATCAGTCTGAGTGATGTGATAAATAAATAAAAATTTAAAATAAATAAAAAAATTCAAAAAATGAGGCAACATTTAAAAAAAGGTTGAAACCTCCTTCGCAGTAAACATGTGGCTGTTGCTGGGGATGCCATAAATACCAGGTAACACACTACCTGCAATTCCTGCAATTCCAGATCTGTGCAGACCTCTGACAGGGGCCATACGTTTGTTACATGGGGCTGTGGGAGTACTGTTGCCATGGTTGCCAAAAAAAACAATCTGTAAAAGTTTGGCAGTCACTGCAGTGGAAAGATCATTTATAACATTATATTAGAAAGCAGGTCATGTAACAATTCTATATAGAGTTGCACCGATACCGATACTCTGCATTTTCACGAGTATCGGTACTTGTGCAAAAGCTCTGATACCTGAAACCGATACTTTCAGGTTCGGTTCTTTCAGCTGTCAGCGGGATTCCCCCCTGACAGCTGAAATGTAAAAAAAAAAAAAAAAGCTGGCAATTATCGGTTGTTATGGTATGGGCCGCCGCGTCCTTAACCTCTTGCCGACCAGCCGCCGTCATTATACGGACGCAGGTCGGCTGACTCCTTCCCGCGAATCGCCGTGACCGCTGCTCGGCGGGCGACCCAATGCGTGTGGCCGGCAGCCGCTATGTCCGGCGGCCACCCGCGATCGTGGGAAAGAGAGCCAGAACGGGGATCTGTCAATGTAAACAGACAGATCCCCGTTCTGGCAGGGGAGGAGAGACAGATCTGATGTTCCTAGTGAACGGCGATCTCTCTTCTCCTCCAGTCAGTGCCCCCCCCCCAGTTAGAAACGCCTGCCTACGGAACGCATTTAGCCCCCTAGTCTTAAGCCCTTCCCTGCCAGCGACATTTACACAGTAATCAGTGCATTTTTATAGCACTGATCGCTGTATAAATGTCAACGGTCCCAAAAAAGTGTCAAAAGTGTCCGATCTGTCCGCCGCAATGTCGCAGTCCCGTTAAAAATCGCAGATCGACCGCCATTACTAGTAAAAAAATAAATGCCATAAATATATTCCCTATTTTGTAGACGCTATAACTTTTGCTCAAACCAATCAATCTACGCTTATTGCGATTTTTTTTTTTTTACCAATAGTATGTAAAAGAACATATATTGGCCTAAACTGATGAAGAGATTGTTTTTTTTGTTTGTTTTTTTTGGATATTTATTATAGCAGAAAGTAAAAAAATATATATATATTTTTTCCAAATTGTCCTGTTTTTTGTTCATAGCGCAAAAAATAGAAACCGCAGAGGTGATCGAATACCACCACAAGAAAGCTCTATTTGTGGGGAAAAAAGGACAGCAATTTTGTTTAGGTACAGCGTCGCATGACTGTGCAATTGTCAGGTAAACCGACGCGGTGCTGTATCGCAAAAAATGGCCTGGTCAGGGGGAAAATCTTCCGTTCTGTAAGTGGTTACAGGGCTTGTAAACCCTCAGGGTTTTTCACCTTAATGCATGGAATGAAAAAACCTTCTGTGCTGCAGCACCCCCCTCCAGATCCCCTCTTTTTCTTACCTGAGCCCGATCGTTCCAGCGACAAGAACAGCTCCAGCCGCTGTCTCGGTTCCTCATTGGATAGATTGATAGCAGCAGGAGCCATGGGCTCCCGCTGCATGTCAATCAAATGCAGCGACACGGGAGGTGGGGGCGGGTCCAAGTCCTGCTGTCTGTGTCAATGGACGCAGCGGCAGCACTCGGGAGCGCGCCTGCCCGAGTGTCCCCATGGAAACCGGCTCTCCATGGGGGGACTCGAGAAGAGGAGGAGCCAGGAGCACCACGGGGAGGGGACTCCAGAAAAGAAGGATCGGGGCCACTCTGTGCAAAAACCCTTGCACAGAGGAGCATGTTTATTATTTAAAAAAAAAAAGTTTTACAATGACTTTAACAACCGATGACTTATTGAGCTGTCAGTGGGGTTGCACTGTTGACAGCTGAAGTGTAAAAGGAAGAGCTGTAAAAAAAAAAAATTTTGAAAATTAAAAAAAAAAAAAAAGCAGCCGGGCAATGTTTATCAACAACATTGCTCAGCTGCTGAAACACTAAGATAAAAATAAACATTGTTTCTTTTTGTTTCCGGGCAGCTGAAACAGAGATAAAAAGAAACATTGTTTTTTTTTTCTTTCTTCATTTACAGATCAAATGGATGAACTTTGATCAACAGATGAAGTCAGTTTAAAGCAACCTGTCAAGTAAAAAAAAATATTTTGTGTGTTTTTTTTTATTATTAAATGTTCCTCTGTTTAACCCCTTATTAAGGTTTAATTTACTCAAATTGGCCTTAACCACTTGCCCAACGCTGCACACCAATATACGTCGGCACAATGGCAGCGGTGGGCAAATGGGCGTACCTGTACGTCCCCCTTAATTGGCGGGGCTAGCGAGCATACAGCGTGACCGTAAGATTTTCATATGATGCAAGTACGCAAGCGCACCTGATGTTGTGACACGCGCTGACACAACGTGTGGTGGAACGCAAGCCATCTTGGAACGAGGCTTGGTTGGAACGCAAGCCGTTCCAGAACGAGGCTGGCTCAATCATATCCCCAGTCCCGCGTCATGACGTCATGACGTAATATCGCGAGATGTGGCGTTTGGAGACACAGCATCTCGCATATCAGAAAACATCTTACGTTTGGAATACATTTGAACTAGGGATAATAACATCCTCTTCCCACGATATGGCAAAAGGGGTGAGGTAAGATTCTATCATATTGGGATTATTGGAATGGATCTCACGAGGCTGGAATGCAGAGCACACCCATGAGATCGAGGCTTGGAAAGCACGCGGGTCCGCCATTTTGGGCAACCCGGAAGTGCCAAATTAGTGAATTTAATGGGCTGGATTCTCATTACATGGATTACAGTGCCTATATTAGGGAGTCGGGCTGCAGTGGATGGATACCCCCAGACGAAGTCTTGTTAGACGAAACGTGTCGGGAGGACTCCACTGCCGCCTTCATTTTATGTACAAGCGCTTTTTAAACCTACTTAAATGTAAGTGTATTTCTTCTTTTATTAAAATTATTGTGTTTATGGAATTACACTATGTGGCCCCTTTTTTATTCTACATGGGCCATATTCTGGGATGCTTAATTATCTGTATGGAGAAGATACTTCCATGAAATCTCCTGGGACTCCTTTACCTCCAGGTTGCCAAGATCGTCCCTCTATTGCTGGTGGGCAATACAAGCTGGTTTGACCCGTACAGTGTATGCTGTTTTGGGTTCAAACCCTCCGGTAAGCCTCCAATCGTATTGGCTGTGGGAATTTCACATGTTTATCTATACGACACTGCGGTGAAATCTATTCAGCTCTTTTTTCCCTGCCGGCCATCAGGATTTCCTGTATATGATTGGCGGACAATTAGAAGCCAGCTTTACACATCTCAGCTTATGTTACTTTGGGCGTGAATAGCCTAACAGGTTTTCCTCCTGGTGACGGCAATTTTCACAATTTTCACAGTTGGTGACCATGATGGTCCCATTTACATATGGACTGTAATCATTAGTATAATGATGGACGTTTAATTTCAATTCAAGACACTTTAAACATATTTCACTCTCTTAATTTGTGTATTTAATATTTTCACTTTTCAGCGCTACACCTTGTTTCACTTGTCAATTTTAGCAAATATTCTATTTGTTGTGTTAGCCGCTTTTACTTTAGAGCCCTTTCACACTGGGGTGGGGGGCGGCGTCGGCGGTAAAACGCCGCTATTATTAGCGGCGTTTTACCATCGGTATGCGGCCGCTAGCGGGGCGGTTTTACCCCCCCCCCGCTAGTGGCCGAGAAAGGGATAAAACCACCGCAAAGCGCCTCTGCAGGGGCGCTTTGCCAGCAGTGTAGCCCCGCCGTCCCATTGTTTTCAATGGGCAGGAGCTGTAAAGGAGCCGTATATACTCTGCTCCTTCACCGCTCCGAAGATGCTGCTGGCAGGACTTTTTTTACCGTCCTGCCAGCGCATCGCTCCAGTGTGAAAGCCCTCGGAGCTTTCCCACTGGATACACAGCAGCGGCACTTTCGGGTTGGTTTGCAGGCGCTATTATTAGCGCAATAGCGGCTGCAAACTGCCCCAGTGTGAAAGGGCTCTTAGAGTAAGCGCAAATTGATCACTGTTGTGTTTTGATACAGCGTGACCGTGCCCGTGGGTCCCGCGGACTCGATGTCCACCGGGGGCCCGCGATCGTATCACAGAGCGGCAGAACGGGGAGATGTCTATGTAAACAAGACATTTCCCCCGTTCTGCCTAGTGACATGACAGAGATCTACTGCTCCCTATTGGGAGCAGTGATCCCTGTCATGTCAGTGGTAGCCCATCCCCCCCACAGTTAGAATCACTCCCTAGGACGCACTTAACCCCTTGATCGCCCCCTAGTGTTTAACCCCTTCCCTGCCACTGTCATTTTCACAGAAATCAGTGTTTTTATAGCACTGATCGCTGTATAAATGACAATGGTCCCAAAAATGTGTCAAAAGTGTCCGATGTGTCCGCCATAATGTCGCAGTCATGATAAAAATCGCAGATCATCACTATTACTACTGAAAAAAAAATTATAATAAAAATGCCATAAAACTATCCCCTATTTTGTAGACGCTATAACTTTTATGCAAACCAATCAATATACGCTTATTGCGATTTTTTTTTTTTTTTACCAAAAATATGTAGAAGAATACATATTGACCTCAACTGAGGAAAAAAAGTGTTTTTTTTATATATTTTTGGTGGATATTTATTATAGCAAAAAGTAAAAAATATTGCTTTTTTTTTTCAAAATTGTCTCTCTCTTTTTATTTATAACGCAAAAAATAAAAATCGCAGAGGTGATCAAATACCACCAAAAGAAAGCTCTATTTGTGGTGAAAAAAGGACGTCAATTTTTTTTTTTTTTGGTGCAACGTCGCACGGGCCGCGCAATTGTCAGTTAAATCGACGCAGTGCCGAATCTCAAAAAGTGCTCTGGTCAGGAAGGGGGTAAAATCTTCCGGGGCTGAAGCGGTTAATTAACTCCTTATTTAATTATTTTCCTGCTGATTTTTATTTTGGCTTACTTCTATTTTCTAAACTATTAATAATTAAAACGTTTTTTGTCATTAATATTTTTACACCTTTAATATATATTTTCACATTGAAAAAAAAGGGGAAAAATGTAAAATAAATAAATAAAATGTGTTTCACTTGTAAATAACTTTTCAATGCTTTGTACCATTGCTGACGGCTGAAGTGTAAACAGAATTGGTAAAAAAAAAAGCATTGGTACTCATAAAATTTTTTTTTAAAAAAAATAAGGGAAAACGGAAAATTTATATCAAATACTTACCGTAATTTTCCTTTCCTGATGGACTCCATGGCAGCCTACGTATGGGTTAATCCCGCCTCTCATACCTCATAGGACCCCACTCCCATAAATCTTTGCTTCTAGATAAAGACTGTGTTCCGTAACTTAGCCTACTCCAGCAACTGGGAGGGAACTCCTGCTGCCATGGAGTCCATCAGGAAAGGAAAATTACGGTAAGTATTTGATATAAATTTTCCGTTTTCCTGACAGACTCCATGGCAGCCTACGTATGGGAAATAACTAGCCATACACACCCGGGTGGGCAATTGCTGGTTTAAAGAAAAAAGGTTTAATTGGCACCATCAACAGATAATACGTGCAAACCAAAGTTAACCGTAGACAAAGAAGCCGGTTCTACACAATAGTGTGTCATAAAAGTGTTAATTGATGACCATGAGGCCGCTTTACAGATTACGTCTGGTGGCACATGTCGGGATGCTGCCCACGATGTAGAGACGCTCCTGGTAGAATGAGCGGTTACCGCCTCCGGAGGAGCCAAACCCTTAGACCTGTAAGCCCATTGAATAGCTTGAACGATCCATGCTGCGATGGTTCTAGAGGAGGCCAGTGAACCCTTGTTCTTGCCGTGAAAAAGCACAAACAGATGATCAGACTGGCGGAAAGAAGCAATGGCTTCTAGGTATTGCTTCAGAATCTGCCCAACATCTAGAGGGTGAACATCAGAGTCCTCAGTGGATCTGAAAGTAGGGAGGACAATCTCCTGATTTTCATGGAAGATGGTTGTTACTTTTGGATTCGATCCTAACATGGGGATCAAGACTACACGATCTGGGAAGAAGGTAAGGAAAGGTTCTTTGTATCCTAGGGATCCAATTTCAGAAACTCTCTTGGCCGATGTTATGGCCACTAGAAAGACCACTTTGAGAGAAAGCTCTCTAATCGATGATTGATCCATATGCCGTATCTCCTTTTCTGAGAAGAAATCCAAGACGAGAGGGAGATCCCATTTAGAGAATCTTGGTCTTTTCTGAGGCCTAAGCCTTATTGCTCCCTTGAAGAACTGCCTAGTAAGGGGGTGTCTGGCCCATGATATGCCTGTAAAGGCTGAGATTGCAGAAATCTGGACCCGCAAGGAACTCACCGATAGGGACAGATCCAGGCCAGTTTGTAGAAAACCTAAAATGTCCTGAATCCTTGGATTACTACAGGATCCATTGGTGGAAATCACATAGTCTGCAAACTTCGCCCAAATCCTCTGATACACTCTGTTGGTGCCCGCTCTTCTGGCATTCAACAATGTAGCAATAGCTGTACTTGGACAACCTAGTGCTTCCAACCTTCTCCTCTCAACCACCAAGCCATCAGATGGAGCTGGGATGGACAAGGGTGAAGAGACGCTCCCTGCAGCAGGAGATCTGGTCTGGACGGGAGAGGGACCGGCTCTCGGTAACTGAGCTGCATCAGGAGAGGAAACCATGGCCTGTTGGGCCAGAACGGAACAACTGCCAGCACCTCAACATTCTCCCACCTGAGCCTCAAAAGGAAACGAAGAATGACTGGAACGGGGGGAAAGGCATAAGCCCTGTGGAATTTCCACTGGTCCGTCAGGGCATCCACTCCGAAGGCCTGGGGACAACGACACCTCGTGTAATATTTCCCCAGCTTGAAATTGCATGGGGATGCGAACAGATCCACTTCCGGCATCATCCCTAGAGACAGGAGCCAATCGAAAACTTCGGTGTGGAGGGACCACTCGTTGTTGTCCAGGGTGACTCTTGAAAGGAAGTCTGTTTGGACATTTTGAATTCCTGGAAGATAAACAGCGGATAGATTTGTTAAGTTCGTCTGGGCCCAGGACATGATCGGGCTTACTTCCCTCAGTAAGGAGAGACTGCGGTTGCCCCCCTGTCTCTTGATGTATGACACTGCGGTCGTGTTGTCCAGTCTCAGGAGGACTGAGGCTCCTGATATCAGATGGAAAAGGCTTGAAGGGCACGGAAGGCAGCTCTGAGCTCCAGGACATTTGAGACTATCCCTTGGGATGGGAAGTCCCACCTGCCTTGGGCTATCTCCGTCAGACAGAGAGCGCCCCATCCTCTGTTGCTCGCATCCGTTGTCACTGTAATCCAGGAGACAGGTGCTATGGAGTGACAATTGAAGAGGTTCTTCCGTAGCAGCCACCAGGGGAGGCCCTCCCGCATGGAGGTGGTTACCCGCACCAGATGGTCTCGAGACCCTGGATCCCATTGCTGGAGAAAACCCTTCTGAAAGGGCCGCATTTTCCACTGCGCCCACCTCACCATGGGGGCTGTGGCTACCATAGTGCCAATTATTTTGAGACACTGAGAGGCTCTGAGGAGAGTTGCTGACAATGCTAGGCGAATTCTCTCTCGAATTACCGGAATCTTCTCCAAAGGAAGAGAGATGGTGCTCTCCACTGTGTTGAATAGGGCTCCGAGGAATACTAGAGCTTGTGTCGGAACTAGGTGACTTTTCTCCCTGTTCAATAGCCAACCGAACTCCGTCAGAGTAGATATGACTTGATCCCGATGTGACAATATCTGTTCCCTGTCCTGAGACAGTAGGAGTAGGTCGTCCAAGTAATGGTGTAACCGAATGCCTTTTACCCGGATTAGAGCTACCACAGCCAATAAGAGCTTCGAAAACACTCGAGGCGATGTTGTGAGCCCGAATGGGAGACAAGTGAATTGGAGATGCCTCTGGCCTACTGCAAATCGGAGATACCTCTGGAAATCTTTTGCGATCGGCACATGAAAGTAGGCGTCTTTCAGGTCTATGGAGACCAGCCAATCTCCTGGTTGTACTGTTTGCCGGATTGTCAGCAGGGTTTCCATCTTGAATTTTTCCTTCTTGATGAAGGAATTTAGATGTGTGAGGTCGATTACTGGTCTCCAAGAGCCAGTCTTTTTGAGGACCATGAAAAGGGGGGAATAAATTCCAAGAAATCTTTCTTCTGATGGAACTTGAATGGCGGCCCCCTGGGCAATCAGTGAGTCTGTATAAGACAGAAGAATTTGTCTTTTTTCTTCTGAGTGCGGAAGGACCGTAGGCACAAACCGGTGACTGGGTGGACTGGTGAAAACCCAAGCGTGACCTGAGGAGACCGTTTTTACGGTCCAGTAATCTTGAATCGAGGCTGCCCAGACGTGCTGATACCGGAGTAAACGAGCTCCTACTTGCACTACCTGGACAGGCGTTGTATCAAAAGGACTTGGAAGTCTCCCGACCACTTGACGGGGCTGACTTTGAAGATTTTTGGCCTGAAGGCTGGCCTCTCCTCCAGTTTTTCCTAAACTCCCGACCAGGTCTGTAGCGACGAGCATCTCTAGCGCGTTCTGGCTCTTGTCTGGGTTGAGTCCTTCTTTGGTTAAGGATACGACGGTCCTGGGGTAAGAATCCTGACTTGCCCCCAGTAGCACGGGAGATAGCAGAATCCAGTTTGTTTCCGAAGAGTGAGGAGCCTTCGAAAGGAATCCTGCACCAGGCCTGTTTAGAGGCAGGGTCTGCAACCCATGGACGTAACCAGAGGGCACGTTTTGCTGTAACTGATGAAAGCATGACACGTGCCACGAGACGAATAATGTCGATGGATGCTTCTCCCAGGAAGACCGAAGCCAGCTTCAGCTTATGTACTGGAGATCTCTTGAGTAAGTCCTCAGACACACTTCCTAGAGCTGCACCCACATCATCCGTCCAAGACTCCATAGCTTTTGACAAAGCTGCGAGTGCCAGAGCCGGTTTACAAGCCATCCCTGCCGTGATATAGATACGTTTTAAGTCCGTATCAATCTTCCTCTCCAGACCATCCTTGAAAGAGACGGTATCCTCTAGAGGGAGCGTAACATGTCTCACCAGCCTCATAAGAGCTGCATCGACAAGGGGGGCTGATTCAAGATGTTTTACTTCATCATTCTTGAAAGGGTACATCTTTGCAATCTTGGAAATTAAGGAGTTTTTCCTATCAACTTTACCCCATTCATCCGAGATAATTTCACCCAGTTCACCCAGGAAGGGGAAGTTCGGGCGATCCTTCTTAAGGTGCTTAAAGTATTTCCTCTGTTTAGAGGGTGCTTCTACTGGATCCTCCCATCTCAATGCGTCTTTAACCGCTCTGACCAGCTGGGGAACGAGGGAGAAGTCAAAACCTGCCCCAGGTTCAATTATCTCTGCTTCGCTGTCCGAGGAACCGCTAAAAGAGAGACTATGATGAGATGGGCCTGGAACTTCGGACTCAATTTCTTCAGCAACTGGAGCTATAACAGAAGGAGGAATTACTGCCCGGTCAAAATCTGCTTTGTTAAGAGATTCTTGGACCACTTTCCTGACCAGAGCCTCCACTTGCTGGTCCTCAGCTCCTCTTTCCTTCGTGGCTCTCGAAAAGCACAACTCACAGAGAGATTTACCCTCTGGGACCTGAGTTTTACATCCCCAGCAAGCTTTCCTCTCAGGGCGGCTGGAATGGCGGGGGGAATGATGGCTAGACTTAGACCTTGACCCCTCTTTGCGGTGTCTGGAAGATGACCTAGTACGTCTAGAACCCGACGTAGACTGGTGATGATGAGACCTAGACTGGTCTTTTTCTTTATGTGCCGATAGCTGTGGTTCAGACCTGGAAGGGCTGCAGGGGAGAAAAGAATACTTTGTTCCTAAATAGTACCCCAACCAATACAGGCAGAATGAAAATAAAAATACTTCATCCTACCTGTGGTGTAAGGGTTGGCCACTAGGGGGCGGTGACACATCCATGGCGACAGAAACAAAAGACTGCAAACAATCAATAAGAGACAAATAACCATGTATACTTTCACTTTCTCTTTCCCCTATTTGGAGAAAGAGACCTAGACACAGGAAGGTACAACAAAGCTCCTTACCTCAGAAGCCAGAGAGATGGACACAGGGAAGCCGCTGCCTGAGCGAAAGAGCAACCCAAACTATAGCTGTATGTGACAGCTATTTGAATCTGCCGCCTGTGATGACGTCATCGCGGCCACAGCGTCCCTACGCTGTGACCGACGCCGCTCCACGGCGCTCGCGCGCATGCGCAGTCGCCGTCATCACGCGCGGACTGCGCAGGCGCGAACCAAGCCTCGATCTCAATCGAGACTTCGCAGCTGCGCAGTCGGAGCGGGGAAGCGGCGGACTGGAACGCAGATGCGCCCCAGCCGCCATGGCCACTAGGAAAGCATTACAAGACAAAACAACACACACAACAGGCTGCCAAAATTAGTAAACAGAAGAGCATACATTACCACGGCACCTGAGGGGATCCATCCTGGAAATGGGAGCAAGAGGAGCGCTCACCGCACGCCCGGGGTAATCATGAAGGAGGCCTCCCGCTAATAGCTGGGACGTTTGGCCAAGATGCCGCTTCCCAGCCAATGGCCGGTATAATCAGCTCTTCCAGGCATCAGAGTGCACCCCGTATGTCCGCCCTGCTAATAGCTGGGGACGCTGGACTTCAATAAGACACCGCCATCATCAAACACGTGCGAACCACCAGGACTGGATCACAAAAAACTTCATAAGGTAAGATACACCTTGGTCCTAGGAGGAGGACAAAAAAGGAACACAGTCTTTATCTAGAAGCAAAGATTTATGGGAGTGGGGTCCTATGAGGTATGAGAGGCGGGATTAACCCATACGTAGGCTGCCATGGAGTCTGTCAGGAAAATGGTATTGGTGCATCCCTAATTCTATTGATTGGTAAATTCTGTATTGATCTTTGCTCAGGAGGTGTTCAGGTGGAAGTTGTCCCTCCTACCACTGTATAGTATACACTGTACGCCCCATGGGGGTCTCGGGTGGGTGCGGGGGAGGGGTGGGAGTTTGGTGCATTGATAATCACATTCCTGTGGGACCTGTTTTGATGACCTTGTATTAATTCTTTACCTGGAGAGGGATTAACGCAGCGATAGGAACATCCAATCAGGCAGGACCTTTGTTCCCCCATCATCTCCAGAACCAAAACAATTTTACAGTGTTAGTAGCTGCTGACTTTTTAATTTTTTTTTTTTTTCAGGGACGGAATCCCGCTTTAAGCTGATCATACACTTTATTATTTTTTAACCACTTAAAGACCCGGTCTATTCTGACACTTTGTTTACAAGAAAAAAAATCTGTATTTTTTTGCTAGAAAATTACTTAGAACCCCCAATCATTAATATAAATAAAAAAATAAAGATAGACAGATAGATAGAGTCATTTTCTAGCAAAAAAAAAAAAAAAAGAGATGATTTTTACATGTAGGAGAGAAATGTCAGAATTGGCCTGGGTGGCAAGTGCTCAAATTATAATTTATATTTCAAACAATGAGACAAGAAAAGAATAAAAAAAAAGAAACTCTTTATAAAATCTCATAAAACACAAATCAATAATTACAAAAAGTAGAACACAATGTAGCGATGATCGGAGGTTTCCTCCTCGGAGTCCTTTCCATGATGTTTGTGGCGATCACAACAGAAGGTAAATCTCCCTGAATAGCAGAAGGCCCTCCCTGATTGGATGGAGGGTTCGGATTGGAGATTGTACGATCTCTGTACAATCAGGTTGGGAGATGTGTGGCCGGCTGTTTGGAAAAAATGTTTTTCTTTTGGGGATCCAATGTGGAAAGAGGAACTCGGAAACCACCGGCCCGGCTCACAGCCCCCCGGGGTTATAGAGAGTAATGTTCTGATTGGTCGCTATTTGAAGCAGGATTTGGCTCTGAGCGTCCAATCTCTCTGTTAGTGTCTGCAGTTCTTTGTTGTCATGTCCTGCGGAGAGAAGAGACAATCAGTGACGGAGGAGACCAATACAGAGCATAAAGACAATCGATTATTGGTTTGTTCGATAAAAATGATCCTATCAGAGAGAGAGGTGTGATGTCATTACATAGGCGGGCTCTGCTTCCTGTACAGTGACTGCACTTTACTGCTCCTCTCAGTGTGAGACAACTCTGACCTGACCAATCAGGAGACGGCTAAATAATCCCATGTCAGCAGCCAATAAAATTATACATTAAATCCTCCCTCCGGCCTCCCTTCAGTCTTGCACAGATGTACCGGCTCCTCTCCTGGACTGAAATTTCCCCGCACAGTGCGAGCTTCTCACAATGTGCATTAAAAGCTGCAGCAAGTTAGATAAACCCCCACCCATTTCCTGGCTGGAGGACGTTCAGTATCATCTAGTGCTTTCTTCCCCAGCCTGACTATCCGTGGCCCCGCACCTTTTCCTCTCCAGCCTGACTATTCCTGACCCCGCCCCCTTTCCTCTCTGACCTGACTATCTCTGGCCCCGCCCCCTTTCCTCTCCCGGCCTGACTATCCCTGGCCCCGCCCCCTTTCCTCTCCCGGCCTGACTATCCCTGGCCCTGTCCCCTTTCCTCTCCAACCTGACTATCCCTGCCCCGCCCCCTTTCCTCCCAGACTATCTCTGGCCCCGCCCCCTTTCCTCTCCAGCCTGACTATCCCTGGCCCTGCCCCTTTTCCTCCCAGCCTGACTATCCCTGGCCCCACCCTCTTTCCTCTCCGGTCTGACTATCCCTGGCCCCGCCACCCCTTTCCTCTCCGGTCTGACTATCCCTGGCCCCACCCCTTTTCCTCCCAGCCTGACTATCCCTGGCCCCACCCTCTTTCCTCTCCAGTCTGACTATCCCTGGCCCCACCCTTTTTCCTCTCCGGTCTGACTATCCCTGGCCCCGTCCCCTTTCCTCTCCGGCCTGACTATCCCTGGCCCCACCCTCTTTCCTCTCCTGTCTGACTATCCCTGGCCCCGCCACCCCTTTCCTCTCCTGTCTGACTATCCCTGGCCCCACCCTCTTTCCTCTCCTGTCTGACTATCCCTGGCCCCACCCTCTTTCCTCTCCTGTCTGACTATCCCTGGCCCCACCCCCTTTCCTCTCCTGTCTGACTATCCCTGGCCTCACCCTCTTTCCTCTCCTGTCTGACTATCCCTGGCCCCACCCTCTTTCCTCTCCTGTCTGACTATCCCTGGCCCCACCCTCTTTCCTCTCCTGTCTGACTATCCCTGGCCCCACCCTCTTTCCTCTCCTGTCTGACTATCCCTGGCCCCACCCCCTTTCCTCTCCGGTCTGACTATCCCTGGCCCCGTCCCCTTTCCTCTCCGGTCTGACTATCCCTGGCCCCGTCCCCTTTCCTCTAAGGCCTGACTATCCCTGGCCTCACCCTCTTTCCTCTCTGGCCTGACTATCCCTGGCCCCGCCCCCTTCCCTCTCTGGTCTGACTATCCCTGGCCCCGCCCCCTTTCCTCTCCGGCCTGACTATCCCTGGCCCCGCCCCCTTCCCTCTCTGGTCTGACTATCCCTGGCCCCGCCCCCTTTCCTCTCCGGCCTGACTATCCCTGGCCCCGCCCCCTTCCCTCTCCGGCCTGACTATCCCTGGCCCTGCCCCCTTCCCTCTCCAGCCTGACTATCCCTGGCCCCGCCCCCTTCCCTCTCCGGCCTGACTATCCCTGGCCCCACCCCCTTCCCTCTCCGGCCTGACTATCCCTGGCCCCACCCCTTTTCTCTCCGGTGTCTTGCCGAGAAAGTTCCCCCAGCTAATAAGGACCCCCCTGTACTGCGCTTGTGCTTGCGCAGTAAAAATGACTACAGAGCCGCCAAAAGACTCCGAAGTTGAACAGCTGATCGTCAGCTCTACACGGCGCCTGCGCACTGAGTCCAGGTTCAAGCCCCACCATCCAAGTGGACATAGAGCCTGAATAAAACTATGCTGAGTGAAGCGAGGCCGTGCCCGATGCGTGGCGAGCGCAGCGAGCACGCGAGGGGCCCTGTTACATGCGCCGTGTACAGCTGACTCTCAGCTCTTCACCTTCGGCTATTTTCGGCGACTCGTACTGCGCAAGCGCTGCGCCTGCGCTGTACAGGGGAGTCCTTATCCACCGGGGGGGGGGGGGACTTTCTCGGCAGAACATCGGCCTGACTATCCCTGGCCCCGCCCCCTTTCCTCTCCGGCCTGACTATCCCTGGCCCCGCCCCCTTTCCTCTCCGGCCTGACTATCCCTGGCCCCGCCCCCTTTCCTCTCCGGCCTGACCATCCCTGGCCCCACCCCCTTTCTGTCATTGGATTTCAGTTCTTGCGATCATGGAGGCTCAGCATTACATGTGGGTGTATAGCTTGCCTAGGAGCAGCCATTCCTCCAGTCTGACACACACCCATGAAGGCATTTTATATTTGCAGAACTCCTCCCACTGCTTGCATCAGCGCTGGGGGGCTCTTGAGAGCCTTCTCTATGCAATGCAGGCAGATCATGGCTGGTGGGAGGGGCCAGAAATGTGCTGTTCATTGCTTCCTGAAAACATTACAGCACCCTGCTGGCCCCTCCCAACAGCCATGATCTGCCTGCATTGCATAGAGAAGCACAGAGACCCGGTGATGACATCACAGGGACTGAAATAAGGCATGTAAAGAAAATGGAAAGGTTTTATTTATAAAATGTTATTAGCATGTTGATGAGGGGGAGGGGAACCAGGGAAGGCAAAATAAAAGCAGATTAAACTTCCCCACTGATGTATGATGATTATTCTAGTTTGGGATGGAGTGTGGAAGTGAGAGACCCTCTGTCAGGTTTTTTTTTTACTTCATTGCTGGCTGTGTCCCTGTTTAGAAGATTTACCCCGTCTACTTATCCTGGTGTCACTGAGACAGGAAGTGATGGGAATTCCAAAATGTTACAGGTGTCATCAGAACAGGAATGGAGGGGAAATCTACCCAATGGGGACACCTGTTCTGGTGACAACTGTCTACGGAGAGAATTCCTGTTGTGTCTCCAGTTTAGGAAAATCTACGCAACAGAATAGAGTCAGGAAAAGAAAACTAATGGGGTTGGACCCTTTCCTACTCCATAAAAAAAAACAAAAAAAAAAACGTTTTTTGGCTTTAGATAATTGAAATTTCCATTCAGCAGGGAAGCTCATCACCCCGCTTATATATAGACTGCATACAATTGGTAGATCTTTATAGGAAATTAAAAAAAAAAAATATGGAACAGCAAAGCTGTTGTGTCTCCAATACAAGAAGTACAGGGAAATCTACACAACAGCACAGACAGGAAAAAAAAAAACAAAAACAAAAAAAAACTAATGGGGTTGGACCCTTCCCTACTCCATCCGCACACACAAAAAAAAAAAAAAAAAAGTTTGGGGTTTAGATTGTATGAAAGTTCCCTTCAGCAGGGAAGCGCCTCACACCTGTTGATATATAGATGCCTCTAATTGATAGAATGAAAAAAAAATATGGAACAGCAAAGCCGAAATGTGAAAGGAACATCAGATTTGTCTTCAGTAATGAGTTACAATGTGTCCTCTCTGGGAACATACGACAGGTTCTCTTCATACGAGACACAAGTCTCCTCCTTTCTACAGAGGGATGGAGGGGATCGCCTAACAATGGAGCAAAGAGCGCCAAACTGCAGCCATTGCCTATATAGCAACCCAGTTCACTTCTGTCTCTCATTTTCCTGTGGTTGCCGGGGGTTACAAGTTTGGATTGGAGTATGGCGGACTCACCCTGTAGGTACGTCATGTACAATGACAAGGCCAGGTTACCCAGGACAATAAAAACAGCGATGGTGAAAAAGAAGATCCACAAGCAAAGTGCACATCCTCTGCACTGATGGTCGGGGTAATTCCCCACAATGGCGGGATTTCTTTTCTCCGGCATGTTGTGGACGACACATTCTGGGGAGGAACCTGAAAACGATAAAAAACGCAAATCGCAGATTAGGGCCTGACAGGTTATAAAGAAGGCCATAGGTGATGAAGGGCAGACGGTGGTGTGGTCTAAGGGAAGGGGCATGCTGGCTGTACACTGGCGCTGCGCAGGGGCCCCGAGGAGGAAGCGGGCCCTTTAGGGGGATCATTGGTCTGGTGGCAAAAAAGAGGGACATTTGCCCAACAGGGCAATCAGAATAATCATTGGGGGGGGGGGGGGCTTTATAAATATCAGATATCAATAAGAGTAAATCTGTCTGTTTTGCCTATTCCAACCATAAAGATGGAAGATAAACCTATTTCAGAGATTTTCGATTGTGCTGGATAATTTCCACCACCAGTTGATACATTCGGTATGAGCCACAGCTCAGCCTGCGCACCACCTGCCCTAGTGAGGCATCTATTGCAATTGATGGGCAGGTCCAACTGTCCTCTGATGTCTATGGGTAGATTAAGCTGTCCTCTCATGTCTATGGGTAGATTAAGCTGTCCTCTCATGTCTATGGGTAGATTCAGCTGTCCTCTCATGTCTATGGGTAGATTCAGCTGTCCTCTCATGTCTATGGGTAGATTCAGCTGTCCTCTCATGTCTATGGGTAGATTCAGCTGTCCTCTCATGTCTATGGGTAGATTCAGCTGTCCTCTCATGTCTATGGGTAGATTCAGCTGTCCTCTGATGTCTATGGGTAGATTCAACTGTCCTCTGATGTCTATGGGTAGATTCAGCTGTCCTCTGATGTCTATGGGTAGATTCAGCTGTCCTCTGATGTCTATGGGTAGATTCAGCTGTCCTCGTGTCTATGGGTAGATTCAGCTGTCCTCGTGTCTATGGGTAGATTCAGCTGTCCTCGTGTCTATGGGTAGATTCAGCTGTCCTCGTGTCTATGGGTAGATTCAGCTGTCCTCGTGTCTATGGGTAGATTCAGCTGTCCTCGTGTCTATGGGTAGATTCAGCTGTCCTCGTGTCTATGGGTAGATTCAGCTGTCCCCTCATGTCTATGGGTAGATTCAGCTGTCCTCTCATGTCTATGGGTAGATTCAGCTGTCCTCTCATGTCTATGGGCCGATCCAGCTGTCCCCTCATGTCTATGGGTAGATTCAGCTGTCCCCTCATGTCTATGGGTAGATTCAGCTGTCCCCTCATGTCTATGGGTAGATTCAGCTGTCCTCTCATGTCTATGGGCCGATCCAACCATCTTATAAGATCTATAGGCAGACCTGACAGTCCTCTGAGGTTTATGGGCAGATCCAACTGTCCTCTGGATTCTATGGGCAGAACCAAGCTATAGGCAGCCCTGATGGTCCTCTGATGTCTGTAGGCATATCAAACCATGCTCTGATGTATATGAGCAAATCCTACTGTTCTTTGAGGTCTATGGGCAGACCCAACCACCCTCTGATGTCTTTGGGCAGATCCAAATATCATTTTGAGGTCTATGGGAAGATCCAACTGTCCTCTGGATTCTGTAGGTAGAACCAACTGGTTTCTGGTGTCCATGGCAAGACCTGATGATCCTCTTATGTGTACGGGCAAACCCAACTGTTTTTTGGTGTTTAATGGCAGATCCAATGTCTATAGGCAGATCTTATTGTCCCTGATGTCTATGGGTAGAACCAACTGATCTCTGGCGTCCATTGGCAGATCCAACTGTCCTCTGATACCTATGAGCAGATCCAACCATTCTCTGAGGTCTGCTGGTGGATCCAATGGTCTTCTGATGTCGATGGGTGAATCCAACCATCTTCAAATACCTATGGGCAGATTCTACTGTCCTGTGATGTCTACCGAAAGACCCACCTCTGATATCTATGTGCTAGTAAAGATTTCCCTCAAGTCAACACCAAGCAGAGGTTCATCTTCTCCCCGAATGCCCAACACATCCAAGAGAAAAATAGCCGGCAGCACACTGTAGAGTTCAATGCCTAAAAATAAAATGCTATTATTCCTGGATAGCTACTACAATCCATGCCTGGGACCTCCTCCACCGATGCAGTTCACTCACCACTGGAGATGACCCTTTTAACCCAGTGTGGGTCAAATACATTGGAGGAGGTTGTCCCGGGTGGGGATTCTTGTAGTTGTCCTGAAATAATAAAGTTGTACAAGCATTGGACTCTACAACATGCTACCGGCTGTTTTTCCTCTATCTCTGAGGTCTATGGGTGGTCTATCAATCTGCTCTCACCAACTGAGAACAATAGTTTCCATACTGTGATCACGTGATCTGATCTCAGTGGCCATGTGGAGGAATTGCTGCATTTCCAGCCGGCCAGCAGATGGAGGGAAGTTACAAATGTGTAGATTAGTTCCCTTTATGGCAATATGGGACAGCAGCGATATGGCTATCAGGTGTTACAACAACCAAGTTCTCATCCAAAAAAAAAAAAAAAAAAATCAGTCGCCTCTGTTACGTCCATAAGCCTGGAAATGGTTTTAAAATAATACTACAGCGCCCTCTTTTGTCAGTCTTCCATGCTAAGCTTACAGTGCGCACAGCTTATCTGAGGTGTCCACAGTTCCTGGGTTGCACCGCCTGCCCTTTGTTGGCCAGCACTGCTGACACGGCCCATCATGTACTCCTACTACCGGCCATCTTAGGTCTACATGATCTATCCCGGTGCTCAAACTCCTGCCCAGGGGCCACATCAGGCCTACAGGGCCCCTACAGACAGTATGGGGTTGATTTTCAAAAATTGAAGAGTGCAAAATCTGGTACGGCTCTGCACAGAAACCAATCCGCTTCCAGGTTTTATTGTCAAAGCTTAACCACTTCTGGACCGCCGCACGCCGATATACGTCCTAAGTTTGAAGAGGAATATCATTGTTATGGCAGCAGCTTGCTACCATAACCCCGGTATCCTCTTCTTCAGCAGGCGGTCTGTTTTTAGATAAAAGTGGTCTCAGCAGCAGATTCACCGCAAGATCGCTTTTATCGGAGGTGGGAGAGGCCCCCCCCCACGCGCTCTGGTGCCCTCCGCCTCTTACCGGAGTCGTCGGCAGCAGCGAAGGCGATCGCATGTTCCCCCTTACTGGGTATGGAGGTGAGTGAGAGGAAGATGGCCCCCCCATCCGTCTCCATAACAATGCAGGGCGGAAGCAACGTCAAAACCTCACTTCCCCCCCAGAGCTCTTAAAAAGGGCCATTTTTGTTTTACTTTTTTTTTTTTTTTTAAATGATAATTTTTATTTTTTATTTTTTTTATTGCATTTTAATATAAATAGGAGATCTGAGGTCTTTTTGACCCCCCCAGAGCTCATATTTAAGAAGTCCTGTCATGCTTTTTTTCTATTACAAGGGATGTTTACATTCCTTGTAAAAGGAATAAAAGTGACGCAATTTTTATTTTTTTTAAAAAACAGTGCAAAAATAAAAAGGTAAAATAAATATAAAAAGGTAAAATAAACTTTTTTTTTTAAATGCGTGCCGAGCTCGCGTGCAGAAGCGAACGCATACATGAGTAGCGCCCGCATATGAAAACAGTGTACAAACCACACATGTGAGATATAGCCGTGATCGGTAGAGCGAGAGCAATAATTCTAGCCCTAGATCTCCTCTGTAGCTCAAAACATGCAACCTGTAGAATTTTTTAAACGTCGCCCATGGAGATTTTTAAGGGTAAAATTTTGTCACCATTCCACGAGCGGGCGCAATTTTGAAGCGCGACATGTTGGGTATCAATTTACTTGGCGTAACATCATCTTTCACAATATAAAAAAAAAAAATTGGGCTAACTTTACTGTTGTCTTATTTTTTAATTCAAAAAAGTGCATTTTTTTTCCAAAAAAAGTGCGCTTGTAAGACCGCTGCGCAAATGCGGTGTGACAAAAAGTATTGCAACAACCGCCATTTTATTCTCCAAGGTGTTAGAAAAAAAAAATTATAATGTTTGGGGGTTCCAAGTAATTTTCTAGCAAAAAAAAAAATGTTTTTAACTTGTAAACAACAAATCTCAGAAATGAAGCTCGGTCCTTAAGTGGTTAAAGTGATTGTAAAGGTTTGCTTTTTATTTATTTTTTTTAAATAACAAACATGTCATACCTACCTCCACTGTGCAGCTCGTTTTGCACAGAGTGGCCCCGATCCTCCTCTTCTGGGGTCCCTCTGCGGCTCCTCCACGCATCAGGTAACCCTAGGGTTGCCACCTCATCCCTTTAAACCCAAACACATATTAATTACACAGGTTCTGTGGCTGATTAAGGTGGTAATTAAACTCACTTGGTGCCTCATCTGCGTTAAATTAGCCTCAGAACCTGTGTAATTCATATGTGTTCGTTTTTAAAGGGATGAGGTGGCAACTCTAGACAACCCCCTAGGAGAAGCACTCTCCAGAGGGGGTTACCTTGCGGACGTGCTCCCGAGTCTAGCATTTGCATCCATAGACACGAATGCCGGACTCGGCCCCCCCCCGGCGCCCGCATCATTGGATTTGATTAACAGCAGCGGGAGCCAATGGTTGCGCTGCTATCAACCTATCCAATCAAGAGCCGAAAGCCCCGGGCAGAGGAAGAGCGCGTCTCTGGCGTGTGAAATTCCAGGACTCAGGTAAGTAAAATGGGGGAGCTGGGGGGGCCGGTCACTGCCAGGTGTTTTTTAACCTTAATGCATAGGATGCATAAAGGTGAAAAAAAAAAACAGGAGGGTTTACAACCCCTTTAATTGAACAAGCTGAGGTCAGAAGCTGATTGGCTACCATGCACAGCTGCACCAGATTTTGCACTCTACAGTTTTAGTAAATCAACCCCATTATGTATCATAGAATTCTAATGTTGGGGCACAGCTATGGAAGCATTGACCTGTAAAGGAACTGTAGGAGCAGTGATCTCCTGTCTATAACTCAAGTCAAGTTAGAAGACTTCAACTCCTATAGGACTCCCATAGAAACAAACTCACTAAATATTATCTGTGGCCCTTAGAAACAAACTCACTAAATATTATCTGTGGCCCTTTGGTGATGTCAGGGGCCACACTTGATGCCCCCTATATCAAATGAGTTGGTCAACATTGCTCTAATATATATATATATATATATATATATATATATATACCCCCCCCACTACAAAATGCAATACATAGATATGTGGCATTAGTCTCGGTACTCACCCCCTGGTTGGTCCGCATCCAGCGGCACATCGTGCAGCTCATCAGTGGCATCTGCATTCAGCAGGCATACAGTAGACTGGTTATTACTGTTGGGGCCCGGGGTCCTCTCAGAACAACCTTCAGGAAAAACCATTATGGAGCTCATCTAATGAGAACACGGAGCGTAGTCGCAGGACAATACAGCAAATGGCCCGGAGGGGAGGAGGACACACACAGAGGACTGCTACAATGTGCCTGGGGAGGGACTATATAGTGAGACCTCTGCTCCCCCCCCCCCCCCCCCCCCCAACACAATAGCTGCCCCCCCTCCCCCTCCTCTGTAACTAAGCAGGCTATTATTTGGACATTTACATCTAAAGCTGGCCACACGTTATACAATTGTCTTGTACAATTTTCCTTTAGATTTACCAAAACCATATAATATGAGGTCCAACCCAAACACTTTCAATGTGTAAGCAATCAGGCCGGCCCTTGTACTACATGGCTGAAGGTAAATCTGAAGGAAATTGAAATTCAAGTTTTGTTGTGAAAAAAAAAAAAATCCTCTTCTGGTACAAATACTTACATTGTAACATTTTTTTAAGTCCAAAAAAAATCAGTATAGAAATGAGAAGTAACAAGATGACGCTATCTTGGACATATTCTACATTGTAACTAGGGATGCACCGAGACCGGTATTCATAGGTGTGCGCACAGGGTGTGTCAGGTGTGCCTGGGCACACCCTAATCACCCGGTGTAGCGCAGATTCCCCCTGTTTAGACCCTTGATATTTCACCCCCTAACAGGGCTCCAAAAAAAAAAAAAAAATGTAAAAAAAAATTAAAAATATAAAATTGTAGAAAAATTAAATAATAAAACTACTGACACCATCCACTACTCTACTGACACCAATCTCTGCTCTACTGACACCGTTCACTGCCCTACTGACACCGCCCACTGCCCTACTGACACCGTCCACTGCCCTACTGACACCGTCCACTGCCCTACTGACACCGTCCACTGCTCTACTGACACCGTCCACTGCTCTACTGACACCGTCCACTGCTCTACTGACACCGTCCACTGCCCTACTGACACCGTCCACTGCCCTACTGACACCGTCCACTGCCCTACTGACACCGTCCACTGCCCTACTGACACCGTCCACTGCCCTACTGACACCGTCCACTGCCCTACTGACACCGTCCACTGCCCTACTGACACTGTCCACTGCTCTACTGACACCGTCCACTGCTCTACTGACACCGTCCACTGCTCTACTGACACCGTCCACTGCCCTACTGACACCGTCCACTGCCCTACTGACACCGTCCACTGCCCTACTGACACCGTCCACTGCTCTACTGACACCGTCCACTGCTCTACTGACACCGTCCACTGCTCTACTGACACCGTCCATTGCCCTACTGACACCGTCCACTGCTCTACTGACACCGTCCACTGCTCTACTGACACCGTCCACTGCCCTACTGACACCGTCCACTGCCCTACTGACACCGTCCACTGCCCTACTGACACCGTCCACTGCCCTACTGACACCGTCCACTGCCCTACTGACACCGTCCACTGCCCTACTGACACCGTCCACTGCCCTACTGACACCGTCCACTGCCCTACTGAGACCGTCCACTGCCCTACTGACACCATCCACTGCTCTACTGACACCGTCCACTGCCCTACTGACACCACAAGTATACTACAGTATACTCATGCACACACACATATGTGCTTGAGCTTTGGGGTGCACACCCTAATGCACGGTATTGGTATCGGAGTATTTTCACGAGTACTGACACTGTCCACTGCTCTACTGACACCATCCACTGCTCTACTGACACCGTCCACTGCTCCACTGACACCGTCCACTGCTCCACTGACACCGTCCTCTGCCCCACTGACACCGTCCTCTGCCCCACTGACACCGTCCTCTGCCCCACTGACACCGTCCTCTGCCCCACTGACACCGTCCACTGCCCCACTGACACCGTCCACTGCCCTACTGACACCGTCCACTGCCCTACTGACACCGTCCACTGCCCTACTGACACCGTCCACTGCCCTACTGACACCGTCCACTGCCCTACTGACACCGTCCACTGCCCTACTGACACCGTCCACTGCCCTACTGACACCGTCCACTGCCCTACTGACACCGTCCACTGCCCCACTGACACCGTCCACTGCCCCACTGACACCGTCCACTGCCCCACTGACACCGTCCACTGCCCCACTGACACCGTCCACTGCCCCACTGACACCGCAAGTATACTACAGTATACTCATGCACACACACATATGTGCTTGAGCTTTGGGGTGCACACCCTAATGCACGGTATTGGTATCGGAGTATTTTCACGAGTACTGACACTGTCCACTGCTCTACTGACACCATCCACTGCTCTACTGACACCATCCACTGCTCTACTGACACCGTCCACTGCTCTACTGACACCGTCCACTGCCCTACTGACACCGTCCACTGCCCTACTGACACCGTCCACTGCCCTACTGACACCGTCCACTGCCCTACTGACACCGTCCACTGCCCCACTGACACCGTCCACTGCCCCACTGACACCGTCCACTGCCCTACTGACACCGTCCACTGCCCCACTGACACCGTCCACTGCCCCACTGACACCGTCCACTGCCCCACTGACACCGTCCACTGCCCCACTGACACCGTCCACTGCCCCACTGACACCGTCCACTGCCCCACTGACACCGTCCACTGCCCCACTGACACCGTCCACTGCCCCACTGACACCGTCCACTGCCCCACTGACACCGTCCACTGCCCTACTGACACCGTCCACTGCTCAACTGACACCGTCCTCTGCTCTACTGACACCATCCACTGCCCTACTGACACCGCAAGTATACTCATGCACACACACACATATGTGCTTGAGCTTTGGGGTGCACACCCTAATGTACGGTAGTGGTATCGGATTATTTTCACGAGTACTCATGAAAATGCTCCAGATACCCGAAAACAATACTTTGCTGAGCGATTTGCTTCCACACAAAAATGAATGGGTGCAAATCGCAAAGAATAGCATGCAATTTGAACCGGAATCTGGTGCCATTCCTGTCCAAATCGCACGCGGTTTGCCGCATTGCTCCTGTATGACAAGCCTGGGTTCACACAGCAGCGGTTGGGAAACCGCATGCATTTTGGACATGAATTGCACTACGTTCCTGTTCCAGTCGCATGCAATTCTTTGCAGTCTTTTGTGTGGACGCAAATCGCACCGCAAAGTATCGGTACTCATACTTGCCAATAAAAACAATGGCATTGGTACATCCCTAATTGTAACAAGTTTAGCTAATTTTACTGCAGTTAACTGTTGCCGACTGTCTGTATTTTTACGGACAGTTTGTAAGAAGTTGCCCTGATTTCGTCCATTTGTCACATTCCGTGGACAGGAGAAACTGTCCGTAAAAATGTGGAAGCAAGCTGCAGCTGTCGGTTCAGCCTGCTCACCAGTGGCGGCCCGTCCATTAGGGGCACACAGACGCCACCCCTCCTATCCATGCCTCTGTCCCCCTAATCTACATTCGGGGCGCAGGATGCATGGATTCCATTGGAGGGGGGGTTTGAGTCTTGAGACCTGTTTCCAGATTGGCCAAAACGCCCAGCGATCCTATTGGACAGAGAGGAGGAGGGAGGAGACCCGGAGGCCGCTGGAGGAGACGCACAGGATGAAGCCATCGCCCGGAGAGAAGCACTGATTGGGGGCTCATCAACTGGCCGACCCGGGGTGGGTGCTGCTGACCTGAACAACCCACAGGGTGGGGGGAGGTGGCTGTGGGTGCGTTGTTTGATGCCCCCCCAATATATACCACCAGCCACCACTGCTGTTCACCCCTCTCCTAATGCTGAGCTTTTCCTGCATGGAGAGGATGGGGGCCAAAGGCGTGTGCACAGGGTGTGACAGGTGTGCCTGGGCACACCATAATCGCCCTGTGCAGCGCAGATTGTCCTTGCTGACCGAGCCCCCCCCCCCATGTCTCCCCTGCTTTCTTCCTCTCTTCTCCTGCAGAACGCTGTGGCGGATTGTTTCAAGAGGGAGAGGGGGGAAGGGGCCAGTAAATATGTCATTTACATTTATATGTTATTTTCTTTTTCTAAATAAACACAATGAGAGACTGGTACCAATCACTCACTGTGCTCAATCATAACTGAAGCATAGTAAACTGTGTTTACAATGCTTCCATTTGTGAATGAACAAGAAGCCGCTCAGCACAGAACACTTCCCATTCATTAACTGTCTAGTGCAGCTGAGGCTGCAGAGAAAGAGACTAGGGGATCTCTGTCCTCAGTCCCTTGGCTGGGCCCTTGCAATAGGCTGCGCACACCTATGATGGAGGCTGTATCTGACCCTACTCCAGCGCTGCCCTGGTTGGGAAGGATACAATTAATTATGTTCCCGGGTTTTCTTTTTGGTGAGCTTTGCTGGGCCAGACCCACTGGTTCCATGTAAGATAAAAAGAACAGGGAGTCCGCAGCCAGGGGGCCCGGGGCTCAGAGTTAGAAAGGTGTACAGCTTGTCGCCGTTGCCGAAGTCTGGATCACCAGTGCCAAGCCGGGATCGGAGTTCCCACTGTTAGTGGAGATTGCTGGGACTTGCAGTTCTCCCTGAAGAAACCTCCAATGGATTCCACTAAAGTATCCACTTTCACCCTTTGCAGGTATGCTCGGGCAGCCACAAGCCTGAAGTTAGGGACTATGGACATAGGAAAGGACTGCACTCCATTCGGACTGTTGCCTGTATATGTCATCATGCTAAATTATTGAAGTAAAACTTTATAAACGTTGCCTTTGCCTGGTCTGAAGGCACTGAAGGGGGGTAATGCAAGTAACCGGCACATTAGGTCTGAAGATAATGGTACAAGAGTTAATACAGTGTGGAGGCACAAGCTATTACCAAGTGTAACAAAGGTTTCTCTAGCAGTCTGTAATAAGCGTGTACATGTGTCAGGTGAGATAGCCTCTTGCAGCAAGGGAGATGCTGTCGGCACTCCTTCTGCAGCGACCCATTTCCCATAGCAACGGGAGCAGATCCGCACCGCCGAGGCCCTCAACCTGTGCACCGGTACGGAAGAGAAACAGCTAAGTGAGTGAGCACATGTAGCCTGCGCTAGGTGCACGGAGGGGCTCCATAACGTTACTGAGGGCCACTGCGTTCTGCATGTAGGGCAGCCCATTCATTTCAACAGGCTTCTCTTCCCACGATCCCCACTCACTGCCTCTGGAGATGTATGAAAGAAGTGTGCCTTACAATAAAGTTCTGTTTTTTTATCACACACTAATCCTGGTACCCTGTTGTTTTTTTTTCTTGCAGAGTCGGAGATAGCCGAACACATTGGGGTAGAGAGTTCCAGAGGATAGGAGAAGCTCTGGAGAAGTCCTGAGGATGAGCATGGGAGGAGAAGACAAGAGTGCAGGAGGTTCTGGGATAAGCAGAGAGGATGGTTTGGGTGATATTTGGAGACAAGGATGGGTGATGCAGCTAGTTGTAAATGGCGTTGTATGTTGTTCTTAGTATTTTGATTTGTATTCTTTGGGCAATCAGAAGCCAGTGGAGGGATTGGCAGAGAGGGGTGGAGGACACTGAACGGAGGCCAGTGGAGGGATTGGCAGAGAGGGGTGGAGGACACTGAACGGAGGCCAGTGGGGGGATTGGCAGAGAGGGGTGGAGGACACTGAACGGAGGCCAGTGGGGGGATTGGCAGAGAGGGGTGGAGGACACTGAACGGAGGCCAGTGGGGGGATTGGCAGAGAGGGGTGGAGGACACTGAACGGAGGCCAGTGGGGGGATTGGCAGAGAGGGGTGGAGGACACTGAACGGAGGCCAGGGGGGGGATTGGCAGAGAGGGGTGGAGGACACTGAACGGAGGCCAGTGGGGGGATTGGCAGAGAGGGGTGGAGGACACTGAACGGAGGCCAGTGGGGGGATTGGCAGAGAGGGGTGGAGGACACTGAACGGAGGCCAGGGGGGGGATTGGCAGAGAGGGGTGGAGGACACTGAACGGAGGCCAGTGGGGGGATTGGCAGAGAGGGGTGGAGGACACTGAACGGAGGCCAGTGGGGGGATTGGCAGAGAGGGGTGGAGGACACTGAACGGAGGCCAGTGGGGGGATTGGCAGAGAGGGGTGGAGGACACTGAACGGAGGCCAGTGGGGGGATTGGCAGAGAGGGGTGGAGGACACTGAACGGAGGCCAGGGGGGGGATTGGCAGAGAGGGGTGGAGGACACTGAACGGAGGCCAGGGGGGGGATTGGCAGAGAGGGGTGGAGGACACTGAACGGAGGCCAGTGGGGGGATTGGCAGAGAGGGGTGGAGGACACTGAACGGAGGCCAGTGGGGGGATTGGCAGAGAGGGGTGGAGGACACTGAACGGAGGCCAGTGGGGGGATTGGCAGAGAGGGGTGGAGGACACTGAACGGAGGCCAGGGGGGGGATTGGCAGAGAGGGGTGGAGGACACTGAACGGAGGCCAGGGGGGGGATTGGCAGAGAGGGGTGGAGGACACTGAACGGAGGCCAGTGGGGGGATTGGCAGAGAGGGGTGGAGGACACTGAACGGAGGCCAGTGGGGGGATTGGCAGAGAGGGGTGGAGGACACTGAACGGAGGCCAGTGGGGGGATTGGCAGAGAGGGGTGGAGGACACTGAACGGAGGCCAGTGGGGGATTGGCAGAGAGGGGGGGGGGGATTTATTATTATAGATTCTATATTATAGATTGAGATTCTATCTTGTTACCTGTCTGATCAGTGATCACTGTCACCAGTCCATTTTCTGTTTGAACTATATACATTCAACATGAACAACGAAGATTCGACAAAGCAGCGAAAAACAAACAAATGTTGAATCTTTGGCTCATGATGTCTGTCGAAAGTTCTAAGAAGATTCGACGGAGCAGCTAAACTATACGACGTCGTACAGTTTAGCTGCTCCGTTGAATCTTCTTTGAACTTTCGACAGACACCATAAGCCTTCAATGACAGATTCGACCTTAATTAATTTGGATTTTCGGACGAATGCAAGTTTTAACAAAAAACTAAATAAAGAAAAGCGAATTTCGGGAGTAACTAAATAAATTTATTTTTCGGACGAAAATGAAATTCCGAAACGAAATATTTCAGTTTGCACATGTCTAGTATTCATTCATTTTGCTATACGAAAATTGTTACCTAAATGACTCGGTCCATCTAACTAGTTCGAGCCTAATGGCTATCAGTGCCCACAATTGTGTCCCTGTGACATTCTTAGTGGACTCATTTTTTTAACATTTTGTAACGCTAATAAAGCCACTTTTTGATACAATATACCGTGGTTGACCCTCCCTATTGCTTTTCTGGGACATTTTCTCTGTTCCATCACCCAAAAACGTTTTCAACACTGAAGGGAGACCAGTGGAAGCGTTGGCAAAGAGGGGTAGAGGACACTGAATGGAGGCCAGTGGAGGGGTTGGCAGAGAGGGGTGGAGGACACTGAATGGAAACCAGTGGAGGGATTGGCAGAGAGGAGTGGAAGACACTGAGCAGAGGCCAATAGAGGAATTGGCAGAGAGGGGTCAAGGACACTGAGCAGAGGCCAGTGGAAAGATTGGCAGAGAGGAGTGGAGGACACTGAGCAGAGGCCAATGGAGGAATTGGCAGAGAGGGGTGGAGGACACTGAATGGAATGGAAACCAGTGGAGGGATTGGCAGAGGGGGGTAGAGGACACTGAGCAGAGGACTATGGAGGGATTGGCAGAGAGGGGTAGAGGACACTGAGCAGAGGCCAATGGAGGGATTGGCAGAGAGGGGTGGAGGACACTGAAGGGAGGCCAGTACAGGGATTGGCAGAGAGGGGTGGAGGACACTGAGCAGAGGCTAATGGAGGGGATGGCAGAGAGGGGTGGAGGACACTGAAGGGAGGCCAGTACAGAGATTGGTAGAGAGTGGTGGAGGACACTGAGCAGAGGCCAATGGAGGGAATGGCAGAGGGGGGTGGAGGACACTGAAGGGAGGCCAGTAGACGGATTGGCAAAAATGGGTAGAGGACAGTAAGCGGTTGGTAAGGTGGATGAGTCTGGCAGTAGCATTCATGATAGACTGAGGTTGGGTTCAGACTTATGCCAACTGGATGCGGGTTTCCCCACATCCAATTCGCATAACAGGAGACTCAATGGAGCGGGTTCACACAGCTCCGGGGAGGCCGCACAGGGGTCCTGTGCGTCTTTGGCTCAGTTTCAGGTCAGAATTCAGGCAAAAATTCAGACTGGATTCTTCCCTGAATCAGAGAACAAGGACGCACCGGACCCCCCCTGCTGCAAGCCGCGGCCGGCCTGTGTGAACTCAGCCCGTACGGGGGGGCTAATTTATGGAGCGGTCGACCAATGAGAAAGGAGCTACAATAGTCAAGGTGAGCGATAACAAGAGAGTGTATGAGGAGCTTTGATGGTTTCAACGGTTAAAAAAGGGGGCGTATTTTGGAAATGCTACGGAGGTGAAGTCTAGAAGATTTGTACAATGATTGGATTTGGGGGCTGAAAGGATCCGGTCAGAGTCCAGGATTACACCCGGTACCCTGGCATGAGGGGAGGGATTGATGGTTGTATTATTGATCCAATAAGCCCTGTACACACGATCGGACATTCTGACAACAAAACCGTGGATTTTTTCCCCGACGGACGTTGGCTCAAACTTGTCTTGCCTACTCACAGTCACACAAATGTTGTCGGAAAATCCGATCGTGTGTACGAGGCCTTGCAATGTACGTTGAAGATTTTGTTTTCTCCCAACAAAATGAGACTTTCAGTTGTAGCAGAATTAGACGCCTGGCCAGTTTTCAGAGCTTTTGTGTCGGGAGGGGGAGGGGAGCAGAGCTCTCACTATATAATCCCTCCCCAGGCACATTGTAGCAGTCCTATGTGTGTGTCCTCCTCCCCTCTGGGCCAGCTGCTGTATTGTCCTGCGACCGACCACTCTCTGTGTCCTCATTAGATCAGCTCCATAATGGTTTCTACTGAAGATCATTCTGGGAGGACCCCGGGCCCCAATGACGATGCCCAGTCTACTGTGTGTTTGCTGGCCGCAGATTCCGAAAATGACCTGCAAAACGTTGTGTCTAATGCAGACAATCCGCCGCCACCGGAGGGTGAGTACCCAGGCTAATGCCACATATCGATTGTATTTTGTAGTGGGGGGGGGGTGTCTGTATATTAAGGCAATGTTGGTCCACTCATTTGTTATAGGTGGGCTTGAAGGGTGGCCCCTGACTTCATCAAAAGGCCTCCAGATTATATTTATTGAGTTTGATTCTATGGGAGTCGTTGACGACTGCTGACTTGATTTATAGACCGGAGATCACGTCTCCTACGGTCCCTTTACAGGTCAATGCTTCCATAGCTGTGCCCCAACATTACAATTCTATGATACATAATGGGGTTGATTTACTAAAACTGAAGAGTGCAAAATCTGGTGCAGCTGTGCGTGGGGAGCCAATCGGCTTCTGACTTCAGCTTGTTCAATTTAAGCTTTGATAGTAAAACCTGGAAGCTGATTGGTTTCTGTGCAGAGCTCCACCAGATTTTGCACCCTTGAGTAAATCAACCCCCCATACTGTCTGCAGGGGCTCTGTAGGCTATATGTGGCCCCCGGGCAGCAGTTTGACCACCACAGTGTAGAGTTAAATGCCTAAAAAAAATAAAAATGCTTATAATTCCAAGATGGCTACTACAATTCCTGCCTTGGACCTAAGATGGCCGGTAGTAGGAGTACAGGATGGGCCGTGTCAGCAGTGCCGGCCAACAAAGGGCAGGCGGGGCAACCCAGGAACTGTGGACACCTCAGATAAGCTGTGCGCACTGTAAGCTTAGCCTGGAAGACTGACAAAGAGGGCGCTGTAGTGTTATGGTTTTAAAACCGTCTCCAGGCTCAGCGGCGTAACAGAGATGACTGAATTTATTTTATTTTTTTTGATGACAACTTGGTGGTTGCTGAAACGCCTGAAGATCATCATATCGTTGCTGTCCCGATTTGTCATAAAGGGAACTAAATGGACACATTTGTAACTTCCTTCCATCTGCTGGTCGGCTGGAAATGTAATCCCTCCAAATGGCCGCTGAGATCAGATCACGTGATCACAGTATGGAAATTATCGTTCTCAGTTGTCGAAAACAGATCGATAGACCACCCATAGACATCAGAGCCAGACAAAACAGCCGGAAGCACGCTGTAGAGTCCAACGCTTGAAAACATTGTTATTCCAGGACAACTACAAGAAGCCCCACCAGGGACCTCCTCCACCGATGCATTTCTCTCACACTGTGCTAAAAGGGGTCATCTCCAGTGTTGAGCCCAGTGGTGGGTGAATTTCATCGGTGGAGGAGGTCCAAGGCAGGGATTCTACTAACTATCTTTTTTAAGCATTCAACTCTACAGTGTGCTGCCGGCTATTTTTCTCCTGGATGTGTTGACCATTCGGGGAGAAGATGAACCTCTGCTTGGTGTTGACTTGAGGGAAATCTTTACTAGCACATAGATATCAGAGGTGGGTCTTTCGGTAGACATCAGAGGACAGTAGAATGTGCCCATAGGTATTTGAAGATGGTTGGATCCACTCATAGACCTCAGAAGATCATTGGATCCACCAGCAGACCTCAGAGAATGGTTGGATCTTCTCATAGATATCGGGACAGTTGGATCTTCCAATGGACGCCAGAACTGGGATGTGTGTGTGTGTAAACACACAAATCCCCGTTCTGACAGGAGTGACAGATCGTCTGTTTCTAGTAATTAGGAACAGGGATATGTCTCCTCCTCCAGTCAGTCCCCTCCCCCACAGTTATAAACACACACAAGGGAACACAAAGTAAGCCCCTTGATCGCCCCCTACTGTTAACCCCTGCCAGTGACACTTACACCGTGATCAGTGCATTTTTATAGCGCTGATCGCTGTATAAATGTCAATGGTCCCAAAAAAGTGTCAAAAGTGTCCTATCTGTCCGCCGCATTATCGCAGTCCCGCTAAAAATCGCAGATCGCTGCCATTACTAGTAAAAAAAAATGTCATAATTCTATCCCCTATTTTGTAGACGCTATAACTTTTGCGCCAACCAATCAGCATACGCTTATTGCGAAAAAAAATAAATGTATAGATATAGATATATATAAATATATATAGATATATCTATATATAGATATATCTATAGATAGATAGATAGATAGATATATATAATATAAAAAAAAATATTATATATATATATATATATATATATATATATATATATATATATATATATATATATATATATATTTTTTTTTTACCACAAATATGTTGAATACATATTGGCCTAAACTGATGAAGATTTTTTTTTTTTTGGGGGGGGGGGGGGATATTTATTATAGCAAAAAGTAAAATATATATATAATTTCAAAATTGTTGCGCTTTTTTTTTTTGTTTATACTGCAAAAAATTAAAACCGCAGAGGTGATCAAATGCCACCAAAAAGCTCTATTTGTGGGGGGGGGAGACGTCAATCTTGTTTGGGTACAGCGACGCAGTGTCATATCGCACAAAATGGCCTGGTCATTAAGGGGGGGGAAGGGGGGGATCATTCCGAGGCTGAAGTGGTTAACTATGGCCATCTTTACAACTTTTCAGACCCTAATCTCTGATTGTGTTTTTTGTTTCAGGCTCCGCCCCTGCCTGTGTCGTCCAGGACAGGCCGAGGAAAGAAATGCACCGTCAGTGCAGCGGCTGGAAACGATACTTGTTGATCTCCGGAGTGATCATCTTTCTCCTCCTGGGCAACTTCCTGGTGATTTTTTACACACTGTACCTAAACGGTGAGTCCACCAACCCCAGGGGCAAACGGCTATAACCCCCGGCAACCGCAGGAAAATGAGCCTTAGAAGTCAACTGGTTGCTATAGGCAATGGCTGCAGTTTGGCTCTCTCTGCTCCATTGTTAAGCAATCCTCTCCATCCCTCTGTAGACTTGTGTCTCGTATGAAGAGAACCTGTCGTATGTTCCCAGAGAGGACACATTGTAGCTCATTACTGAAGACAAATCTGATGTAAGTTTCACATTTCGGCTTTGCTGTTCCATATTTTTTTCATTTCCTATAAAGATCTATCAATTAGATGTCGTCTATATATCAGCGATTGTGATGAGCTTCCCTACTGAATGGAACTTTCATACAATTATCCAAAGCCAAAACTTTTTTTTTTTTTTTAGATGGAGTAGGGAAGGGTCCAACTCCATTAGTTTTTCTTTTCCTGTCTCTGTCCTGTTGTGTAGATTTTCCTGTATTGGAGACACAACATGAATTCTCTCCATAGACAGAACAGGTGTCCCCCATTGGTAGATTTCCCCTCCATTCCTGTTCTGGTGACACCTGTAACATTTTAGAAATTCCCATCACTTCCTGTCTCAGTGACACCGGGATAAATAGACAGGATGAATCTTCTCAGCGGGGACACAGGCAGCAATAAAAGTAAAACCTGACAGAGGGTCTATCACTTCCATACTCCATTTAACACTAGAATAAGTGTACATCAGTGAGGGGGGGGGGGGGGAGCTGAAGTTTAATCTGCTTATATTTTCCTTTCCCTGGACCCCTCCCCCACCCCCTTTATTAACATGCTAATGACGTTTATTAATAAAACCTTTCCATTTTCATTACACATCTTTTAGTCCCTGTGATGTCATCACTGGGTCTCTGTTAGGGTTGCCACCTGTCCAGGATTCACCCGGACAGTTCGGGTTTTGAATCCTGTGTCCGGGTTTTAGTCCGTCTGAAACCCGGACACAATATTCACATAGGAATGTGGCTCAGAACAGGGCCCGATAGGAGAGTGAGGGGGCACTATGTGCACAGCATTACTATATTCCTTGCACCACCCAAAGGTGTCCCAGGTCTGTTACAATCCCATAGTGTATAGTAAAAAAAAAAAAAATTTGCGGTGCGCCGCTTAAGTGTTCGGGTTTGGCTTGAAGAAAAAGTGGCAACCCCAGTCTGGTGGGAGGGGCCTGTACACAGCTTCCTGAAAACATCCCAGTACTCCTCTCGAGGGTCCTCAGTCCCGGTGCAAGCAGTGGGAGGAGTTATGCAAATATAAAAGGCCTTGATGCGTGGGGGTCGGTCTGGAGGAGTTGGCGTTCCCGGGCAGGCTGTATTCGCACTGAGAGGAGCAGTAAAGTGCAGTCACTGTACAGGAAGCAGAGCCCGTCTATGTGATGACATCACACCTCTCTCTCTCTCTGATAGGATCACCTTATATCAGATTTATATCGAACGTAAACAGATAATCGATTGTCTTTATGCTCTGGATTGTTCTCCCCCGTGACCGATTGTTTCTTCTCTCCGCAGTTTATAACCACACATTGCTGCAGACGCTAACAGAGAAGGTGGAAGCGCAGAGCCAGATCCTGCAACAAATAGCGACCAATCAGCACCTCGCTGGATATAACCCCGGAGGGCTGTGAGCCGGGGGAGGGGGCGGTCTGTGTTCCTTTTTCCCATCATTGCAGATCAGATCTCCAAAAGAGAAATCTATACACGCTGCAACCCCAATTGTTCAATTTTCATCCAATCAGGTGGATTCCATCCAAAACTGCTGTTCAGTTTTGTCTTTTGCTCCGATATCCACAAACCATTGTTTGAAACAGGAAAATCTGGATGCCGCACACCGGATAAAGTTGAAAACATCTTCTTTATTATAAAACTTGGATCATAAAAAACAGGACAATCAGGCGGGTGGTACAGACACAACAGACACAACTGACGCGTTTCGCGCTCTAGTTCAAGCGCTTTCTCATAGCTCCACAAACCATTCCCAATCACGGGAAAAGACTCCTAGAGGAAACGTCTGCTGATCGTTGGTTGGTGCCGATCATCGCTACAATGTTTTCTACTTTTGTAAAAAAAAATTCAATTTATTGATGTGTTCTGAGATTTTTATAAACTGATTTTTTTTCTTCTTCTATTCTCTTCTGTCTCATTATTTGGAATATTAATCATAACTTAACGTCTGCAAATACAAACCCCCCGATTCCAAAAAAGTTGGGAAACTGTAATATCTACAGAATTTGATGATCTGCAGATCTCATTTTTTTTTTTTACTCACAATAGAAAACCGATCAAATGTTTAACCACCTGACTCCCGGAGGGTTTTACCCCACCCCCCACCCCACTTCATGACCGCAGCATTTATTTATTTTTCCGCTATTCAGCACTGCGCTACCTTAACTGACAATTGCGCGGTCACGCGACACTGTACCCCAAATGAAATGTATATCCTAATTTTCACACAAATAGAGCTTTCTGTTGGTGGTATACGTGGGGGGGGGGGGGGGGGCGGGGGGTTTGTTATTATATAAACGAAAGACCTAAAGTATAAAATAAAAAAATTCTGTTATAAAAAATATAAAATAAAATCAACTTCCTTCATAAATTGAGGCTAAAATGTATTCTGCTGCATGTTCTTGGTTAAAAAATCCCAATAAGTGGATATTGATTGATACCTGTGAAAGTTATAGTGTCTAAACTATGGTGCAATATAAAAATATATCATTTTTAATTAGGGGTTTTTCAACCGGGGTGGTATGGCACCCTGGGGTGCTGCAAAGAGACTGTAAGGGGTGTCGCGGCCACATCCCTGTCGGTCAGAAAAAAAAAAGGAATAGAATTAGAGCATATAACTACCGCCCGTTCAGTGTGACTCTCAGTGCCGTAGTTATATTCTTTCTCTCTTATTCTATTCTTTTTTTTTTTCTATTCTATTTTGTTTTGCTTTAGCGCATTCTTTTCCTTTATTTTCTATTCCATTTGCAAATTCGAATTGAATTAAATGACTCAAATTCGAAATTGATTAAAATTCAATCTGGATTCGAATCTCATCTGAAATTTTGTTTTGTTATTTCCGATTTGTTTCAATCTGTTACTATTGTAATTTTGGATACATCCGAATAATGAAAAATAAGTTCGCATTTCAATTCATAAGCTTATGGATTTTTAAGGTGCACTTAAAAGCTGAACTCCGGGGGGGGGCGATATTAAGACGCCAATCATTGTAGTTCCGGCTCGCTTGCTATACAGTGGGACCTCGGATTGCGAGTAACGTGGTTAACGAGCGTTTCGCAATACGCGCACTGTATTTTTAAAAAGCGTAACTCGGTTTGCGAGTGTTGTCTCGCAAAGTGAGCACGATTCAGGCCAAAGGGTGTGCAGTACCGCGTTTGGCCTGAGGTGGGGGGGGGGCACCGGAGCTGAGCGGCGCCAATCGCAGCCAATCAACGCCATTCGGAAATGCACGGAAAGGCATGTGGACAGCTCGGCTGACCTCGGGAACGGAGTCTTTCCGAGGTATGCTGAGGTCAGCCGAGGTGTCCACGGGCCTTTCCGGCCGTTTCCCAGGCTCTCTGGCGCCCCTCCCCCACGTCTGGCTGCATGCGGTATTGCATCCCATTGAAGTCAATGCGGAACAAATTATTTTCGTTTCCATAGACTTCAATGGGGAAACTCGCTTCGATATGCGAGTGATTTGGATTACGAGCGTACCCCTGGAATGGATTATGCTCGTAATCCGAGGTTCCACTGTACATTTATTTTATCTGCTACTTTTTGTTATTACCTGAATATGGCCTGGTAGCCAGTGTTATTTTTTGGCAGCAAATTTCGATTTCGATTTAGTCTTAGGACTAAAATGCCATTTTAGATTTAGTCCCATTTTTTTTTAGCCTTCTGCAATTGTTTTAGTCGACTAAATCTCCAGTACATTTTAGTCGACTAAAACTCATTTTAGTCGTCTAAAATCGAATGGGTGTAATTAAATTGTAAATGGATTCGTTAACATTTCTCTACAAGTCCCAAACTCATTATATACTGCTGGAGTGAAAAATTTAATTTATTATTATAAGTTATTATTTATGGTATTGAGGTATGAACACGCACTACAGACCACTGTTAAGTTTGGCAGCAAATTTCAATCTAGTTTTAGTCATAGTCTTTTGACTAAAATGCCATTTTAGTTTTAGTCGTCTTTTAGGCCCCTTTCACACTGGGGCGGTTTGCAGGCGTTATTGCGCTAAAAATACCGCCTGCAAACCGCCCCTAAACAGCCTCCGCTGTTTGTTCAGTGTGAAAGCCCGAGGGCTTTCACACTGAAGCAGTGCGCTGGCAGGAGAAGAAAAAATCTCCTGCAAGCCGCATCTTTGGAACGGTGTATTCACCGCTCCTAAACCGCTCCTGCCCATTGAAATCAATGGGACAGCGCGGCTATACCGCGGCAATACCACGGCTATAGCCGCGCTGTACGAGTGGTTTTAACCCTTTTTCGTCCGCCAGCGGGGGGTTAAAACCACGCCGCTAGCAGCCGAATATGGCGGTAAAACAGCGCTAAAAATAGCGCTGTTTTGCCGCCGACGCCCCCTACCGCCCCAGTGTGAAAGGGGCCTTAGTCATCTAAATTGTTTTCGTCGACTAAAATAGTATTCATTTAGTCGACCTAAAATGTTTTAGTCGACGAATTTAACACTGCTGGTAACAGTCCCTTACAGCTCCAGATGTCCCCTCTCCTCTCCTGGACTGAAACGGCTTCCTCTGACTTCACTGCACACTGTGAGCTTCTCACAATGTGCATTAGTAGCTGCAGCAGGTCAGACAGAGCTTCATCTCATTTTCTGGCTGGAGAACGTCCAGCGTCACCTAGACCTGTCGCCGACCCGCCCCCAGTCATTGGATTTCAGTTCTTTCAGTTGTGGAGGCTCAGTGTCACATGTGGGTGTTACCTATGCAAAGAAACACCCATTCCTCCAGATTGACACTGACCCCTCCAGCAGGGCCACTTATCAGCTATTTGAGGGCAGTGCGGGCCTCAAGGGACAGCTGCTTTGGGCCCCACAACAATGACTGGGCCCGGGGCAGCTGCCCCTTTTGCCCTGTGTTAAAGACAGCCCTGGCGACTTGGGGAGGGGTGGCACAGCCCGCAATGCTCTCTCCTCGTCCCTGCACCTATTTGTACTGTTGCCGGCAAAACAGAAAACTGTGCGAGCCGCCAGTCCGCGTCCTACCAACCCGATGACGTCATCAGTTGTTAAGGACATGTTGGGCAGCACTACAGCTTTCTGAGTTGACAGCAACAATACAAATAGCTTCAGGGGGGAGTAGAGAGCCATGCAGGCAGTGCTAACTCTCCCCTTGCAGAGTTGCTAGGACTGTCTTTAACACAGGGCAAAAGGGGCAGCTGCCCCGGGCCCAGTCATTGTTGTGGGGCCCAAAGCAGAGTCGCACTGAATGGGAAGTAAAACAAAGTAATGCTCTTGTCTTAGTGTGCAGGATTTGATTATGGCCCCCATCTCCCCTACAGGCAGCAGAAATTGTGGGTGGGGGCAGGTAATGGATCTGAGAACAATCCATTTGGGGGGGGGGGGGGGGCCCAGATTACATTTGTGCTAGGAGGGGGGATTTGAGGGAACTGTGCTGGGAGAGGGGGTTGGAGGGGGAGTTTGTGCTAGGATGAATTTGGGGGGAAAAGGGGGGGTTAGAGGGAGGTGTCCTGTGGGTGGGGGTTGGTGTGGGGTCTGTGCTAGGAGTGGGGATTTGAGAGCAGGGTGGGCTGTGCTAGGGGGGATGATTATTGCTGGGGGGGGGGGGTTGAGGGGGTTGTGCTAGGAGGGGGGATTTGATGGGACTGTGCTGGGAGAGGGGGTTGGTATGGTGGTGTCAGTGAACACAACCTAGTGGAACAACAGGTGCCAGCTGACCTACAGCAGTAAAGGTAAGACAGTTGAAGGGACTCATTGAGTGCTAAAAGTCCACGCGTTAGGGGGGGCGCAAATTACTTGCCTTGCCCCGGGCGCTGATAACCCACGCTACGCCACTGGGTGGACCTAATAAAGTGGCCGGTGAGTGTATATAGGGAAAGCAGTTTATAAAGGGAGAGACTACAGCAACAATACAATTGAATAAAAAAGGGTTAGGAGGGTCCTGCTCCTCGGAGCTTACAATCTAATAGGGAGGGGTAGATGGAACAAAAGGTTATAACTGTGAGGGATGAACTGATGGGATGATAAAAGATTCAGATGTCAGCTGAAGGCAAGATAGACTTCCCAGCAGAGAGGAGTTTTGGAGAGGAAAAGTAGAGGATCACCTAAAGGTGGCCAGACTAGGAGATAACAAAAGTAAGATACTGGTACAAAGTACAAGCACAATCAGCACTCTGAGACCCGGTGGAAGAGATGGAGTCCAGAGTGTCCCTATAGAGATGAAGGTCAGAGCAATTCAAGTAAAACACAATCCTGCAGCTCCTATTGGGTGGACCTGGGATCGATCTCTCAAAAGACCTGCAAAGAGAACAACAACAGGGATTAGTGTACGATAAAAACAGCACTTTATTGTAAGGCGCACTTAGGACTCATTTTCACGTGCTTCAACTTTAACACACATTATAGCGCCTCAACATATGTTTTTGATGTATTTTTGATGCTTCAGTGATGATTTTTTAGAACTTTAATAAATCTTGGCAAATGCCCTGTGTGTGCCTTGATTTTCGATATGTTTTAAAGGGGCCCAGCAGAACCTCGGCTCAGTAGCACCCCCAGCTCTGCTGATGCCCCACTCAGTAATACTCCCAGCTTTACTGATCCCCCAGCTCAGTAGTAACCCCCAACTCTGCTGATCCTCCTCTCTCTCTCTCTCTTCTCCCCATTCACCTCCCGCAATATTTCTCCCACGCTGTGGACCACGTGTGACATTGTTAGTTTCTCCTGCTCTGGTCCCCCCCAGCTCCTCTGATCCTCTGCTGCTCAGTCCTCTCTCTCCTAGGGTGCCCACGTGTCCCCGATTGCCCGGGACATTCCCGCAATCAGCAGGTCTGTCCCGGGTCCCGGGCACCTTCATTCTGGGACAATACAGTGTCCCGGAATGAATATGATGCAGCCAGTCGCGATTTTCCATTGACTGCCGAATGTCAATGATGTCATCCGGCCGGGCCAGCCCAGTGGTGTAGCGTGGGCAGCCCAAGTGACTTCTTCCAGGCTCCAGCCCCTATAATCACCATACACCTCCAATGAGGCAGACACTCCTCAGCACCCAGGTCTCCCCCCGTGCAGGGACTCCAGTGGTCCAGCCTGCCCTGTCCCCCATGATTCCTCAGGTGCGTGCCACAGGCAGCCCGTGTGTGTGAGGGGGAAGGGCGGTGCTCGATGCAGACGAGCGTACGGCGGCTGCTGGCGGAGTTCCTGGCCTGCGGGGGATACTGAGGAGCGACTAGGGGATAGACATCTATGGATGATCTTCATGGAGTCCTGGCCTGGAGTGGTGAGTGAAATCCACCGATCTACCTTATGTTTGTGTGGGGGAGTAGTCAGTAGTGTGAGTAGTGCAGGAAGGAGTGTAGTGGTCAGGTAGGTCAGTGTAGTGGGCAGGTGGGTCATGGTAGAGGTCAGGTAGGTTATAGTGGTCAGGTAGGTCATGTAAGGGGTCAGGTAGGTCAGTGTAGGAATCAGGTAGGCACTTGGATCAAGGGACTTACCCAGCAAGAGCACAGGGTGACAAGTGCCACTGCATCTGGTGGCAGGATATGGTGGCAAGTGACACACTGCATCTATTGGCAAGTAACAAGCTCAGGGTTCCCAATGATTCGGCATTATGGTGAGTTGAACTATTTCATTATATATTACAATGTAGTAATAGAAATAATATGATTTGATCATCCTGGCACCATATCAAGCATGGTGTTGGGGTGATATAAGGGCTAAAACCAGCCATTCACCTGACAAATTACTCGCTCCTGAAATCCCCGTCAACCCCGAGACTACATTCAACAAACCCGCCCCTCCCCCCTCCGGTAGTGGGTAAAATTGTCCCTTAATGGCAGTTTGGAAATGTGGTCACCCTACTCTCTCCGTTCCCCACTCACCCTCTGCTATAGTTCCCATGTTGCGCACCACGTGTGCCATCTGCTAGTCGCTCTGTTCCGGTCTGGACCCCGCTCACCTTCCTGCGGCTCCATACTGCACATCAGATGTGACGTCTGCAGCAGATACTCCCAGAATATATACACATGAAGGGACTGCTGATGACGTCTCTCTGGGTCACTTGTTGGTTTCCCAGTGCATCCTGGGATATCTCATACATGCAATCAGTGGCGGCTAGTGTTTAATTTTCTTGGGCGGGGGCAGCCCCCTCAGTCAGCCAGCCACCTCCCCTTCTCCCCAGCCAGCCAGCCAACCAACCCCCCCCCCCAGTGCTCACTTACTTGATCGACTGCCGCGCCCCCCCCCCGTCATTTAATCAATGCACCCCTCACCCATCGCCCACCAGGCCCTCGGCCAGCTCCACACTTAACCCATCACGGCTTCCCCCCCTGCATCAACTCGTAGCCAATCGGGTCTTAGGACTCCCGGCCAATTGGGTCTCAGGACACACTTCCCGATTGGCCAGGAGGAGAAACAGGAAGACATTAGCAAATATTTATTCGCTAATGTCACACAACTGGGTGGGCTCCGAGGGCTTAGAGGCCTCAGGCTCTAATCATGTGCTTCGTAAAAAAAAAACAAAAAAACATTAGAATCCATGCGTCCATCGCCCTACATGTAGATTAGGGGTCAGGTGCATGGATTAGGGGGGGCGGCGCCCCTGCGCCCTGCATGAACAGCCACCACTGTCTACAATACCTCCAAAATAAAGCACCGCTAACTCTGTATAGAAGCCTCTCAAATGCTGCAGGTGCTGTAAGCGAGCGTTGTCATAGACTTCTATGGAGACGCTTTGAAGAACGCGACATGGGGGAGAATTTGAGAACGTGCGACCAGGACTATAAGGTAACAATTATATTTAGTGACAGGAGATTTGATTGGCATTCAGAGCAATTTAACCGCTTGCCGACCAGTGCACAATGATGTACGTCGGCACAATGGCACGGCTGCGCAAATGGGCGTACCTGTACGTCCCCTTTACCCCTTTAGCGTATACGATATTTACCATATACGCTTGCGCCAACATCATCGACAAATGCGCACTGAAGAAAGGGCACGATCGCGTGCGTTTCTAAAGGGCTCGAGCCGTGACCCTTGGCTCCCGCATATATGTGCGGGAGTGAGGCCAGTCACAGAGCCGGAAGGAAGATGGGGTGAAGATGGACGCGGCCACCAGTGGGGACCTCTGGGACATCACGGCTTTCGTTTGTAGGTAAGAGCAACATAATGGGCTAGTAGGCAATGCCTACTAGCCCATTATGCTTTTACTTTGCAGGGGAAAAAGTTGGAAGTAAAACCCATCAGGGTTTACTTGCTCTTTAAGCCATGCAGCTAGACAATGCAGCCAAATGAAGATACTTGTATTTATACATCCCCATGAATGTTATATGATGTTTTACATTCGTTCATAATATTGTTGCTAAGATTAATTGGTCTGTATTGGTTTATAACCAATTTTATTGTTTTTTTGCTCTTGTACAACTTACATACATTTGTGAGACATATGCCGGTTTATTAAGTACAGTAAAACCTTGGATTGCGAGCATAATTCGTTCCAGAAACCTGCTTGTAATCCAAAGCACTCGTATATCAAAGCAAATTTCCCCATAAGAAATAATGGAAACTCAGATGATTCGTTCCACAACCATTTATTCATAAGTCCTTCAGTTTATAGTCCATAAAAAAAGATTATAGCAATGTGATTTGGTTGTGTAACCATAAAATGTCCATCCACAAATGGAAGCCTCCACAAGGGGATTAGAAGTAAAATCCAGCAGGAGCTCCAAAGTATAAAAGAGAAGAGAGGCGCCTCTTAGTGTAGCGATATGTTGCTAAATGTTATACCTTCATTAAATGTAACCATATTGCTACACTTAGAGGCGACTCTCTTCTCTTTTATACTAGCTTGTGACATGACACTACTTGTATATCAAGACATCGCTTGTATAACAAGTCAAAATGTATTTAAAAATTTTGCTTGTCTTGCAAAACGCTCTCAAACCAAGTTACTCTCAAACCGAGGTTTTACGGTATCTCCATTTGGCTGCATTGTCCAAAAAAAACAAAAACTTTTTTGGATTAAAAAACTGTTACAATATATATGTAGTTTTAGCAGAATATGATCTTTTCCCAAGATAACGAGACCATCAGTTGTAGCAGAGTTAGATGTCTGCCTAGTTATCAGAGGGGCAGATATTGTGATGGGAGGGGGAGAGGAGCAAAGGTTGAATCTCACTATATACACCCTCCCTAGGCACATTCCAGCAGTCCTCTGTGTGTGTCCTCCTCCCCTCTGGGCAATCTGCTGTATTTTATCGTTCGAGCCTTTCCCGTCTGACCCCTCTTACTGTCCTCATCATGGTCTATGCTGAAGGTTGTTTTGAGGGGACCCCGGGCCCCAACAGCGATGCCCAGTCTGCTGTGTACCTGCTGGCCGCGGATTCCGTCAATGACCTGCACAGCGCGCCGCCTAATGCAGACCAACCGCCGGGACCAGAGGGTAAGTACCCAGAGTAATGCCACATATTGTTTCCAAGCTCAGAGACATAACAGACATGACTATGAATTTTTGATGAGAACTTGGTGGTTGCTGCAACACCCCGAAAGTCCTTCTTTCGGGCTGCTGTCCCATATTGTCATAAATGCAACTAATGTATACATTTGTAACTTCTTTCCCTCCTTCCCACCAAATCCCTCCAAATGGCCGCTGAGATCAGATCATGTGATCACAGTATGGAAACTATTATTCTCAGTTGGTGAGAGCAAATTGATAGACCAACCATAGACATCAGAGCCAGACAAAACAGCCGGCAGCCCACTGTACAGTCCAATGCTTGTAAAACTTTATTATTCCAGGACAATTACAAAAAGCCCCACCTGGGACCTCCTCCACTGATGTATTTCACTCACCCTGGGCAAAAAAGGTTATCTTCAATATGAAGCCCAGTGGTGGGTCAAACACATCGGTGGAGGAGGTCCCAGGTGCGGATTCTTGTAGCTATCCTGGAATAATAAAATTTTAAAGTGTTCGACTCTACAGCGTGCTACCGGCTGTTTTTCTCTGGCTCTGATGTCCATGGGTGGTCTATCAATCTGCTCTCACCAACAATAGTTTGGCTGTTTTTCTTGGATGTATTGACCATTCAGGGAAAGGATGAAGCCCTGCTTGGCATTGATTTGCGGGAAATTTTCACTAGTACACAGATATCAGAAAATTGTTGGATCTGCCCATCAACATCATTAGACCGTTGGGTCTGCCTATCGAAATTAGAGGACAGTTGAATCTGCCCATAGACATCAGAGGACAGTAGGATTTGCCCATAGATTTTAGAAGATGGTTGGATCCACCTATTGACATCAGAGGATGGTTTGATCTGCTTATAGACAATAAAGCGTCGGCCAATATATGTTAGAAGACTGTTGGATGTGCCCATAGACATCAGATAACAGTTTTATCTGCCCACAGACTTCAGAGGACCATTTGGTTTGCCCATAGACATCAGAGGACAGTTGGATCTGCCCATAGACATTAGAGGACTATTGAGTGAGCCCATAGACATCAGAGGACAGTTGGTTCTGCCCATAGACATTAGAGGACTGTTGGGTGTGCCCATAGACCAGGGATCCTCAAACTACGGCCCTCCAGCTGTTGCAGAACTACACGTCCCATGAGGCAGTGCAAAACTCTGACATTCACAGACATGAGAAGGCATGATGGGAATTGTAGTTCCTGAACAACTGGAGGGCCGTAGTTTGAAGACCCCTGCCATAGACCTTAGAGGACCATTGGATCCGTCCATAGACATGACAGGATGGCTGGATCTGCCTATGGATATCAATGGATCATTTGATCTGCCCATAGATAATAGGGGACAGTTAGATCCGCCCAAAGACATCAGAGAACATTTTGATCTGCCCATAGACATCAGAGGATAGTTATATCTTCCTATAGACATTAGAGGACAGTTGGGTGGGCCCATAGATATAAGAGGACCATTGGATCTGCCCATAAACATCAGAGGATGGTTGGATTTGCCTATAGACACGAGGGAACTGTTGGGTCTGCCCATAGATATTAAGGGACGGTTGGATCCACTCATAGACATCACAGAACAGGAGGATCTGCCTATATACATCAGAAGACAGTAGGATCTGCCAAACAATGGAAATAGAAGCATCAACAGGGCAGGTGGTGCGCAGGCTGAGCTGAGACTCATACCGAGTGTATCAACTGATGGTGGAAAATCTCTGGAACGGTTTATCTTCCATCTTTATGGTTGGAACAGGCAACACAGGCAGTTCACAGCCTCAGGGACAGATTACCGTTATTGATCTCCGATATTTATAAAGCCCCCACAATGATTATTCTGATTGACTCATTGAGGAAACATTGGTCCCGGGCCATTTGGCAAATCTCCCTCTTTCCACCTCAGACAAATGTTCTCCTAAAGGGCCCGCTTCTTCCTCTCTGCCCTTGATCATCTATGGTCATCTTTCCAACCTGTCAGATCATAACCTATGATTGCATTTTATTGTTTCAGGTTGCGCCCCTGACTGTGTTGTCCAGAACATGGCAAAGAAAGAAATTCCCCTTACCATGGTGCCTGTCCCCATCCACACCAGCAACATGGCTATCCGCGCCATAGTTGCTGCAGTCTTCAGCCTCCTGGTTCTCATCCTGCCATATATTCTAATCTTAATTTACCTGATGTACCAATACGGTGAGTCTGCTAACACCGAACGCAAACTGCTGTAACCCCTGACCACCACAAGAGCAGGAGAGGTGGAAGCCAACTGGTTGCTATAGGCCAGTGATGGCGAACCTTGGCACCCCAGATGTTTTGGAACTACATTTCCCATGATGCTCCACTACACTGCAGAGTGCATGAGCATCATGGGAAATGTAGTTCCAAAACATCTGGGGTGCCAAGGTTCACCATCACTGCTATAGGCAATGGCTGCAGTTTGGGGCTCTTTGCTCTATTGTTAAGCGATTCTCTCCATCCCTCTGTAGAAAGGAGGAGATAGACTTGTGTCTCGTATGAAGAGAACCTGTCGTATGTTCCCAGAGAGGACACATTATAACTCATTACTGAAGACAAATCTGATGTTACTTTCACATTTCTGCTTTGCTGTTCCATATTTTTTCATTTCCTGTGAAGATCTATAGATAACAGGCCGTTTATATATCAATGGGTGTGATGAGCAATTGGCTACAATTGTCTAAAGCCAAAACCTTTTATGGATGGAGTAAGAAGGGTCCAACCCCCTGTCCCTTCTTTTATTTTCCTTTTTCTATTATGTTGCGGAGATTTCCCTGTACTTCCCTGCATGGGTGTTACAATGCAGGAGTGGGCGTTTTTTAGGCTGGCAGCATTTGCATAGGTAACGCCCACATGTGATGCTGAGCTTCACTGATTGTCTCCTCTCTCCGCAGTTCTCCTGGGCCCGATGGTGGGGACGCTCACAGAGAAGCTGGATGCTCAGAGCGAAATCCTCCGACAAATGGCGACCAATCTCCAGCTTGCCGGGTTTAATCCCGGGAATCATAGTGGAAAGATGTGAGAGGTGTGTGTGTGCTCCTCTTCCCACGTTCCAGATCATATCTCCAAAGGATAAATATTTCTGCTCCACGCTATACAGCCGGCCACACCCACTCCAACCCGATTGTATGTCTCTGTACAATCTCTATCCAATTTATATCCAATGGGGTAGAGCCTTGTGATGAATAGTTGTTGGTAAATCGCTGTATTCTTAATGGCAACAATGAACAGATTTCTCCAGAGGCCAAAGATTGCTCTGTGTAGTTCCTGTGACTCCTCTACTCAATGCGAGGCAAGGCGAAAACTGCAGCAAACTATAGGGGGCACTGAAACGGACATATAGTTCTACACTGTGACTATAGACATATCGCTACATAATATACTTTAACCTCCAACCTTCCCCCACCTTCCCCTTTAGCCTCCATCCCTCCTCGGCACCTTCCCAGCCTTCTCCCATCCTCTGCACCCCTTCAGCCTCCATTCCTCCTCTGAACCTCTTCTGCTTCCTCTTCTCCTCAGCACCCTTCAGCCTCTGCCCCTCCTTAGCACCCATTTAGCCTCCGTCCCTCCTCTGCACACTTACAGCCTCCATTTCTCCTCAGCACCCCTTTGGCCTCCACCCCGCCTCAGCACCTCTTCTGCCCCCCACACCCCTTTAGCCCCCCAACCCTTCCCCAAACCCTTTCATTCTCCACCCCTCCCCTGCACAATTTCAGCCTCCTCCCCTCCTCCAAACTCCTTCAGCCTCCACCCCATCCTCCGCCACCCTTCCACTGCACAGCTTAGAGCCTCCTTCCTTCCTCCACACCCCTTCGACCTCCACCTCTCTTCCACACCCCTTAAGCCTTCACCCTTTCCACTGCACAATTAAGGGCCTCCTCCCCTCCTCCACACCCCTTCGACCTCCACCCCTCCTCCACACCCCTTAAGCCTTCACCCCTTCATCTGCACAGTTAAGGGCCTCCTCCCCTCCTCCGCACCCCTTCAGCCTCCTCCCCCTTTCGGCTAACCCCTTCCTCCGCTACCCTTCCCCTGCACAGTTTCATCCTCCTCTGCACCCCTTCAGCCTCCACCCCTCCCCGGTGCAGTTTCCGCCTCCACACCCCTTCAGCCTCCACCCCTTCCTCAGCCACCCTTCCCTCCGCACAGCTTCAGCCTCCTCCCCTCTGCACCCCTTTAGCCTCCTCCCCAACTTTTCAGCCTCCTCCCCTTCTCCGCACCCCCTCAGCCTCCATTCCTCTGCTACACAGTTTCAGCCTCCTCTCCTCTGGATCGCTTTAGCGTCCTCTCCATCTTTTCAGCCTCCATCCCTCCTTCGCACCCCTTTAGCCTCCACCCCTCCTCTGTGCAGTTTCCGCCCCCACACCCCTTCAGCCCCCACCCCCTTCCCCAGCCACCCTCCCCTCTGCACAGTTTAGCCTCCTCCCCTCTGCACCCCTTTAGCCTCCTCCCCATCTTTTCAGCCTCCTCCCCTTCTCCACACCCCTTCAGCCTCTATTCCTCCACTGCACAGTTTTAGCCTCCTCCCCACCCCTATAGCCTCCACTTATTCAGCCTCCACCCCTTCCCCCACCACCCTTCCTCCACACTCTTTCAGCCTCCACCCCTTCCCCAGCCACCATTCCCTCTGCACAGTTTCAGCCACCTTTCCACCTTTTTAGCCGCCTACGCACCTCTTCAGCCTCCACCCCCCCCTGCAGTTTCAGCCTCCTCCAAACCCCGTCCTCCGCCACCCTTCTCCTGCACAGTTTCAGCCTCCACCCCTCCTCTACGCCCCTTCAGCCACAACTTCCTTAGCCACCCTTCCCTTTGCACAGTTTCAGCCTCCTGCCCTTTTCCGCACCCCTTCAGACTAGGGATGCCACTTTTTCTTCAAGCCAAACCCAAACACTTTAGTGGTGCACATTATATATTTTTTGTTTTAGTATACACTATAGAATTGTAACAGACCTGGGACACCTTTGGGCACGCCAAAGAGAATAGTAATGTGGCGCACATAGTGCCCCCTCACCCTCCTGTCAAGCCCTGTTCCCAGCCACATGCCTGTCCGAACAATGTGTCCGGGTTTCAGGTGGACTGAACCCGGACACATGATTCAAAACCCAGACTGTCCGGGTGAATCCCGGACAGGTGGCAACCCTACTTCAGCCTCCTACCCATCTCCGCACCCCTTCAGTCTCCTCCCCTTCAGCCTCCCCCCTCCTCCACACCCCTTCAGCCTCCCCCCGTCCCCCTCACCCCTTCAGCCTCCACCCCTTCCTCAGCCACCTTCCCTCTGCACAGTTTCAGCCTCCTCTCCTCCTCCGCACTCCATCAGCCTCCACCCTCCATTCCTTTTCACAATCTTTTAAACATGAAATGGAAGTGACTTCTGGGACTGGTTGTTGAACTTGGTCCGATCACTCTTGAGTATTTCTTCGTCCGATTTTGTCTTTTCTTCTGATATCCACAAATGATTCCCAATCATGGAAAAGACTCCTAGAGGAAACCTCCGATCATTGGTTGGTGCCAATCACCGCTACAATGTTTTCTACATTTTGTAATTATTGTAATTATTATTTATTGATGTGTGCTCTGAGATTTTATAAAGAGATTTTGTTTTTCCATTCTATTCTCGTCCGTCTCATTCTCTGGAATATACATTTTTATTCACCGTCTGCGATTATTTTTATTTCCTGCTGGTTGTACAATTTTAGGGTGCAGAGCCGGCGGTGAAGTCGGTTATAACTCATCATCTACTTCCTCACATCTTCAGAATCCGATGGTTCATCGCAGAGAACGATGGTGACATGTAGAGGAAGTTGCAAAGTCACCGGCACTCCAGATATAAGTCTTTTGTGTGTTTATAGCAAGCACAGAGTCACAAAAGTATAAAGAATGGCAGCGTTTTGGGGTCCCAAACTGACATAAGAAGGGACCCTGTGATGGCCACGACCATTCACCAATGTCACCATTCTTTTGACCTATGAGATACTTTCTTCCCTATTAACACATGAAGGACATTTATCTGGTGTGCCGGTGACTTTCATCTTCCTCTACATCTCAATTCAGTGGCGGTGCGTCCATTAAGGCTGCACGGCGCCGCCCCCTCTCTCCAGCCACCCCCTTCTGTGTAGAATGGATAGATTTATGCATAGCATAAATCTATCCATGGCCGCTGTAGCCACCCCCTATTCAGGCGTCCGTCCCCTTTTTGGACGCCGGGTGCCTGAATTACAGCGGTGGGGGTGTATTTTTGAAGCACCTGATTAGAGCCGCAGGCTCTAATAGGCTTCAAAAAAGGTGGACTTGGAGTGCAAAGCATTGTGCTCGCAGTCCACCCAGGTGCGTTAGCAAAGCAAATGAATATTTGCTTTTCTAACACTGAACCACCTCTCAGCCAATCAGGAGGCGCGGATCTAATACCTGTCATCTGATTGGCTGAAGGCACAGGTTCTCCGATTGGACACCTAACAGAACGGAAGAAGAGACGCACGGGAGGACAGAGAACCATGGAGGACACAAGAGCCGTCTCCTGACCCGCTGCATGTCCCACAGCTCGCCGCCGTCACCCGCCACCAGGGTAGGGTAAGGGTGTACTCACTTTTGTTGCCAGTGGTTTAGACATTAATGGCTGTGTGTTGAGTTATTTTGAGGGGACAGCAAATTTACACTGTTATACAAGCTGTACACTCACTACTTTACATTGTAGCAAAGTGTCATTTCTTCAGTGTTGTCACATGAAAAGATAGAAGAAAAGATTTACAAAAAATGTGAGGGGTGTACTCTGAACATGGAAGATAATGATGACATATAGAGGAAGATGAGAAGATACAAAGTCACCAGATAAAGGTCTTTCCTGTGTTTATAGCGAGGACAGCATCACATAAGTCAAGGCAAAGCCTCAAGGTGACATAAGAAGGGACCCTGCACGGCCCTGAAACGTCACCATTCTCTTGACTTATATGATACGGTTTGTATCTTCTCATCTTCCTCTACATGTCATCACCAACCACTGTGCTCAACCATCAGACTCGTAGGTTATAGGGAAGAAAATGACGAATTATAACTGTCTTCACTACATGTGGATGAATGGTGGGCGCTCCAAGAGATCTCTATGGGTGGATCCAGAACCGGGCAAGAAGATGCATCCTATATGCTTGGAATCCGATGGTTCAGCTCAGGAGGATGAGGATGACACATAGAGGAAGATGAGAAGATACAAAGCCACCGTCACAGCGGATAAAAGCCTTTCGGGTGTTTATAGTGAGGACAACGTTATATACCGTATATACTCGAGTATAAGTCGAGTTTTTCAGCATATTTTTTTGTGCTGAAAGTGCCCCCCTCGACTTATACTCGAGTCAAGCACTTTTCTGCAGCAAAAAATTTCATTTTCTGAACCGATTTTGGGGCCCCGTTTCTCAGGGCCACTTAGTACTAGGAATCCCAAATTTGGTGTGCAAACCCAGTGGAACTGGTACCATAAAACATCCAAAGATGGAGTTCCTAGCACCAAGTGGGCCCGAGATACGGGGCCCCAAAGCCGGTTTGGAAAATTTTATTCTCTGCTACAGAAAAGTGCTTGACATTTTCTGAACCGATTTTTGGGGCCCTGTATCTCGGGCCACTTAGTGCTAGAAACCCCAGCTTTGCATATTTTATGGTGCTAGTTCCACTGGGTTAGCACACCAAATTTGGGGTTCTTATCACTAAGTGGCCCCAAGATACGGGGCCTCAAATTCGGTCAACTGTGTCCATCTGCAGCAATGTCATTTTGGGACCCTTTGGGTTCAGAGACCCCAAATTTTGGCTGCAGCTAGGGGGCATCTAGGAACCCTTAACTACCGAGTTTGAAGTTCGGGGGACCTATGGCTGCAAATGGGCACAGTGAGGCATGCAAATGGGCACAGTGAGGCTGCAAATGGGCATTGTTGACCCTCTTTTCCACTCACAGTAGCTGTGCATTTCTCACCCTCGTCTTATACTCGGGTCAGTAAGTTTTTCCCATTTTTTTTGTGGTAAATTAGGGCCTCGACTTATACTCGGAACGACTTATACTCGGAACGACTTATACTCGAGTATATACGGTAAGTCAAAAGAATGGCAACGTTTCGATAGCTTCTTATGTCACCTTTAGGTCCCAAAACGTCACCATTTTTTTGACTTATGTGGCGCTGTCCTCGCTATAAACACATGAAAAACCTTTATCTGGAGCGCTGAGAAGATACAAAGTCACCAGATGAAGGTCTTTCATGTGTTTATAGTGACAACAGCCTCAATGGGACATAAGAAGGGATCTTGCATTGCCCAGAAACATCATCATTCTCTTGACTTATGTGACGCTGTCCTCACTATTAACACGCAAAAAAGGTGGGGAAATGCATCCTATATTCTCGGAATTCGATAGTTGAATGTGGAGGTGATGACGACGAGGAAGATGAGAAGATACAAAGTCTCCAGATAAAGGTCTACCATGTGTTTATAGCGAGGCTGTTACATAAGTAAGAAGAACGGCAATGTTACAGTCCCTTCTTATGTCACTTGGAATCCCCAAAAACACTTCAAACACCTTTATCCGGTGACTTTGTATCTTCTCATCTTCCTCTATATCTCATCATCTTCCTCTGTGCTCAACCACCAGATTTGGAGGATACAGGGAAGTGAATGGTGAGATATATAGCGGCTTCAGTGTCGGCTCTGTTGGGAGTTTCGGTGACTTGCTATCCGGATGAATGGTGGGCACTCCAAGTGATGACTATCGATGGTGCAAGAGCCTGGTAAGAAGATACATCCTACTTCCTCAGAATCTGATGGTTGAGCACAGAGGATGATGATGACATATAGGGGAAGATGAGAAGGTACAAAGTGAAGTCACCAGATAAAGGTCTTTCAGATGTCTATACAGTATTGAGGACAGCCTCACACAAGGCAAGAGAACGTGACGTTTCAGTCACTTCTTATGTCGCCTTGAGGCCCCCATAAACGCCAACATTGTTTTGACTTATGTGACGCTGTCCTCGCTACAAACATGGGAAAGACCTTTACCTGGTGACTTTGTATCTTCTCCACTTCCTCTATATGTCATCATCATCCTTTGTGTTTAACCATCAGATTCTGAGGATACAGAAAAGTGAATGGTGAGATATACTGGCTTTGGTGTCGGCTCTGTTGGGAGTTTTGGTGACTTGCTATCTGGATGAATGGTGGGCCCTCCAAGTGATGACTATCGATGGTGCAAAAGCCTGGTAAGAAGATACATCCTCATAATCTGATGGTTGAGCACAGAGGATGATGACATACAGAGGAAGATGAAAAGATACAAAGTCACCTTTAAGATTTCTATAGTGAGAACAGCGTCACACAAGTCAACAGAATGCCGATGTTTCAGTCACTTCTTATGTCGCCTTGAGGCCCCATAAACCTCATCATTGTTTTGACTTATGTGACGCTGTCCTCCCTATAAACACATGAAAGACCTTAATCTGGTGACTTTGTATCTTCTCCACTTCCTCTTTATGTCATCATCTATCCTTTGTGCTTAACCATCAGATTCCAAGGATATAAGGAAGGAAATGAAGAGTTATGACCGGCTATCCTTCCGGCTCTGCTGGTAACTTTGTATCTTCTTGCCGGGTTCTGGCACCATCCGTAGAGATCACTTGAAGCACCTTCCATTCATCCCGAAATCTGTACTCTCAGGAGTGTAGCTTCCAGTTTGGAACTTATGAAGAAGATGAAACGTTTCCCTTGTGCCAGATACAATTCACTACAGAAAATATCACTGTCCCTTTAATTGCCAGACATATAACCTTCTGGAATACGGCACCGGCGGGACCATCTTGAAAGCTGTATTCCAGGGGTGGCAAGTTTTACATAGTTACATTGTTGCAGCTTGGACCACTGTAAGCATGTATGGCCGCCATTAGAAGTTGAGGGGCCCCATCTCCACTAGCTTCTGGATGCCGTGCCAAGAGGCTGCCCTGCTGCATAGTGAACACAAGAGGTCGCTCTCTCTCGGCACAGGGGCCAATCATAGAGCATTTTCTTGCTAAATGCAAAGTGTTCTCTGATTGGACAAGGTGGAGATTGTGACATCATTTGTCCAATCAGAGAACACAATCCTGCCTGAAACCTGCTTTCACTAGATATAATATTAGAGTGTTAGAGTCCAGGCCCAACCCAAAAAAAAAAAAGGAAGGAAAGGGGTTTCAGCCCTGCCACACTCCATCCAAAACTAAAAATAAAGTTTTGGGCTTTAAATGAACTTTACCTAAATGTGATCTGGTACAGGAGGCCCTGTACAGCACAGCTCAGACTGTGGGAGGAAGAAGCAGCACAAGGAGCCAATCAGTTCATATGCTAACAAGCAGTATGCTAATGGAAGGAGAGAGCAGAGTGACATGGAGATGATCTCATCAGTATGATGTTTCTCTTTTCACTATCCAGAAAGAAGATCGAGTGGCCAGTTTTTATTTTATTTTATTTTTTTAATACATGGTTTGTATGTATATATATATATAGAAAAAGAGTCCAAGAGGTTGCTGCACTTAAAAATTGCTTTGCTTTATTTCACAAATTGTTCAGTAGGGATTTACAAAGCAAGTATATTCCAAAATCACAGGCACGAAATGCCTACACAGTTTCAGACACAGGTAGATTCAGATATGGATGGATGGATTACGTCTCGGGCTAGTCAGCTTACGCCCTTCCTAAGATCCATTGAAGCACATCAATGTGCTTCAATGGATCTTAGGAAGGGCGTAAGCTGACTAGCCCGAGACGTAATCCATCCATCCATCCATATCTGAATCTACCTGTGTCTGAAACTGTGTAGGCATTTCGTGCCTGTGATTTTGGAATATACTTGCTTTGTAAATCCCTACTGAACAATTTGTGAAATAAAGCAAAGCAATTTTTAAGTGCAGCAACCTCTTGGACTCTTTTTCTATATACAAGGTCGGTGGGAAGACCTGATTGCTGGCACTAAATCGTAAGCAGAGTGCGGTTCTCCTCCACAAGTGAATATATATATATATATATATTTTTCTTGTTAATTTTTTTAGTCTGAGTATAGATCTACGTTTGTCCCAAACATGTTTGAACAAGGTGGGAATGTAGGAGGCGGCCTGTAAGTGAAGAGGAAACTGCATTGGAAAAAGATCAGGTTCCCTCTCCTGCAGACAGGGGTGTGCAGTGTAAATTTCAGGACTGGATGGACAGAAATACAAGTCATTTGGCAGGAAATCGGCTGCCTTGTATGTATCTATGGTGTTTATTTAGTGGTTTGCCTGGAGTTCAGCACAAGTAGTAAACTAAAACAACTGAATATTTGCAGCACCAAAATAATGAAGGAGATTTCACAGACACACCCATGAGGAGCCTTAAATAATACTGATTGTTTAGCCCCTCCCCCGCAGTCTCATACATAGGATAACAGAATACAATGACAATAACAGAGCTCATCAACCGAGCAGCTTTATTCCCCGGGACGAGGTTTGGTGTCCCGGGGGAGTCATACAATGATAAGGCACAACAGGTGACAAATAAATAAGGTCAGTTCTTGGTGGAGTAGAGACGTTTCCATTATAGACTTTTCATCATCCAGAATATGGGGTCCCCTCGAAAGTCCCGGTAGGGGGTCTGCAAGGTGGACCTGGTTTTGGCCGGTGATAATGAATGTGGAAAAGAACTGAATGAGCTACAAGGAAGGAGAGAAGCTGAGGGTGGGGGTGGGGGTGGGGGAGGGGGAGGGGATAAGAATGGGGTTGATGTGGGGCAAGGTGGAGCAGGTGGTGGTGGAGGTGGGGAGAGTGGGGTAGATGTGGGGCAAGGTGGGGGAGGTGGCAGAGGAGGGGAAGAGAGAAGGTTAGATGTTGGGTAGGATGGGGGAGGTGGTGGAGGAGGGGAGAGTGGGGTAGATGTGGGGCCGGGTAGGGGAGGTGGTGGAGGATGGGAGAGTGGGGTAGATGTGGGGCAGGGTGGGGATGGTGGAGGTGGGATTGGGATAGATGTAGGGCAGAGTGGGGGAGGTAATGGAGGAGGGGGAGAGAGCAGGGCAGATGTGGGGCAGGGTGGGGGAGGTGGTGAAGGAGAGGGAGAGAGCGGGGTAGATGTGGGGCAGCGTGGGTGAGGAGGGGCAAGTGGGGTAGACATGGGGCAGGGTGGGGGAGGTGGTGGAGGTGGGGGAGAGAGCAGAGTAGAAGTAGGGCAGGGTGGCGGAAGTGAAGTAGAAGTGGGGCAGAGTGGGGAAGGGGGTATTGAAATAGCTCTTGAGAAGTGTTCCAAGCTCTCAGATGGAGCCCTGGGTGGTTCCACACCTGAACATTCTTGAGGTGAGGGACGTGGCGATTTGTCCGGTAATGAGGATGGCCCACCATGGTGGTTGAAGGTAGGATTTGTCTTGGAAGGGGTCACCTTCTGGAACATCCCTGGGGGCACCAGCGATCCTAGCCTTCCCATGTTCTGGACGGGCTCCGTCAGGCGGTACCCCAGGTGGTAGTAGAAGTCCTGCTTGTCATGAGTGGTCAGGTACAGGTTTCGGAAGCCCTTCCCTCTGGCGTACCTCTCTGTGGCCTCCATCAGCCTCCGGCCATAACCCTTTCCACGAAGGTCAGCGCTGACCACCACCGACTCCACAAACAGGCTGTCGGAGAGACCTATGACCTTGGAGAGTCGGGCGTGACCCAGGACGGGCCCTTCCCGGGCTCCGATGAGCACCAGGCACACGGGGAAATCATCTAAAGATTTTTCCAAGGAGTGGATCCGCGCTCCGAGACTTCTCCGCCACGTCTGGTTCAGCAGCTCCGCGCAGGACGCCGTGAGGTCAGGACGATGGTGCAGTGGGGTGAGGATGATGCTGCCCGGAGGGGGCGACCTGCGGGAGATCAGAAAACATGAGTGGATGTTGCAGAGTTTCTCTGATAGTGAGGGGCTGAACACAGCGGGGCAGCCTTTGTGACCCATCATTACACAGCCAATCGTTTAAGAAGAAGCCGCTAATCGACTCCCAGGAGCCAATAAACCTACTACATGTACAACTACTTTCTAACTATTTAGAGCCTCTATTTTGGCCTGAATGCTGCATGAATTCATCCAGCCAATGGTATTGTTGGGCTGAGGTACCGGTACGGTATGGGCCCCTTAGACCTTTAACAGCCCCTCCAACCCGTTCATGGCAGAGTGGCTTAATATGGGCCGTCCCTGGAGAGCTGTGGGCTCCGCCCTCTGCGTATCGTGCTGACCCAAGCACCTGATGTGCCGCCACCTGAAACTGTCGAGACCAACCCAGGCCACGCCTCCATATTCCGTCCTGACCAATCATATACAATCAAGTCCCATAACCCCTGGCTTTCATAGCGCCACAGTCCGCCTGGGGGGGAGGTATTGAGAACATATTTACAAAGTAACAAATTACTGATTTATAAAGAAACAAACTATCGATTTAAGTAATAAATTATAGATTTATAATTGTTAGACCAACCCAGGCCCCACCTCCATATCCTATCCTAACCAATCATATATAATCAGTTCCCATAAGCCCTGGAATTTAATAGCACAACAGCCAGTCTGTGGGAGGTTCTTAGGAACATATTTACAAACTAACAAATTATTGATTTATAAAGTAACAAATTATTGATTAATAAAGTCAGGCCAGGCCCCACCCCCATATCCAGTTACAACCAATCATGAATATTCAGGTCCCATAACCCCTGGGTTTAATAGCGCTGCAGCCCACCCTGTGGGAGGTAGTTAAGAACATATTTACAAAGTAACAAATTATTGATTTATAAAGAAATTAATGATTTATAATATAATAAATGATAAATCTACAGAGTAACAAAATATTGATTAAAAATGAATACAGTATTAATTAATCAAATATAAAATGTATAAATTATTGATTTATAAAGTAACAAATTATTGATTTATAAAGAAATTAATGATTTATAATATAATAAATGATTAATCTACAGAGTAAAAAAAAATATTGATTAAAAAGTAATATGGTATTAATTTATCAAATATAAAATTTATAAAATTATTGATTTATAAAGTAACAAATTATTGATTTATAAAGAAATTAATGATTTATAATATAATAAATGATTAATCTACAGAGTAAAAAAAATATTGATTAAAAAGTAATATGGTATTAATTTATCAAATATAAAATTTATAAAATTATTGATTTATAAAGTCAGGCCAACCCAGGCCCCACCCCCATACCCTGTTCTGACCAATCATATATATTCAGGTCCCATAACCCCTGGGTTTAATAGCGCTGTAGCCCACCCTGTGGGAGGTGCCTAAGAACATATTTACAAAGTAACAAATTATTGATTTATAAAGAAATTAATGATTTATAATATAATAAATGATTAAATTACAGAGTAACAAAAAAAAGTTAAAAAGTAATACAGTATTCATTTATAAAATATAAAATTATTGAGTTATAAACAAACAACCTATTAATTTATAGCATAACAAATTATCAAAATGATAGATTTATAAATTCGGGCCAACCCAGGCTCCGCCCCCATATGCTGTCCTGACCAATTATAAATATTCAGTTCCCATAAGCCCTGGCTTTGTATGTCACCACAGCTCGCCTTTAGGAGGTTCTTGGGACCACAGTGATAAAAGTATAAAATTATTGATTTAAAAAAAAAAATAAAAAATTATTGATTCATGGAGTAGCAAATGATTAATTTATAGGGTAACAAACTATTAATTAGTAAAGTAAAAATGTATTGAATAATACAATAATAAATGAAAGAAACACAATGATTTGCAAAGTAACATATTGTTGACTTAGAAAAAAAGAATTGATTAATAAAAATGAAAACATTTTATAAAAATTTATAAAAATTATCAATTTATAAAGAAGCAAATTATAAATGTATGGGGTTAATAAATTATGGATTAATAAAGTAACGAATTACCAAAAAAAAAAAAAAAACTAAGTAACAAATTAGTAATTAATAAAAGTAACAAAATATCAAATTATAAAAGTAACAAATCATCTAAAGATTTGCTACATTTTACAATCACATTTGTTGTCCAATCACGGTCCAGCCTGGTGGAATCACATTCGCCCGCGCTGCCCATCCGCTAATGTGGATCTCGGGAACATTCGCCGCGTTCATTACAGCCAATGTTACATCATCCGTCTCCGATCAGAGGGGCGCCGGACCTCCAGAAGTGGCCATACAGAGAGAACACATAGCTGGGGCCCCAGTACACTGCTCCTGTCTCTGGGGGCCACAGTGTTCGGACAAAATAGGGTCAGGGGCCCCTCTGATCATCACACACCTAAAAATAAAGTATAATATGGGGTCACCCCCCTCTGTCACCCGATTCGGATCTAAAACTCACCCCCTTCCAGGGTTCTCCCCCATGTGCTCAGACACTCCCAGCTGCAGCCAATCACAGAGCGAGCCGCGGACTGAGCAGAGCATACTGGGAGTTGTAGGCTGAGCTGATCTGGGTGTGATGTGTCTGCGATACCGACAGCGGCCAACAGAGGGATGAGCGAGCCGAGAGAGAGGAATGCGTGCGATCCCGACAGCGGCCAGCAGAGGGATGAGCGAGCCGAGAGAGAGGAATGCGTGCGATCCCGACAGCGGCCAGCAGAGGGAGGAGAGAGCCGAGAGAGAGGAATGCGTGCGATCCCGACAGCGGCCAGCAGAGGGAGGAGAGAACTGAGAGCGAGGAATGCGTGCGATCCCGACAGCGGCCAGTAGAGGGATGAGCGAGCCGAGAGAGAGGAATGCGTGCGATCCCGACAGCGGCCAGCAGAGGGAGGAGAGAGCTGAGACAGAGAAAAAGATCTAAGGATAGTTGGAGAGCTACATGCCTAAAAAATCAATTTTCACATTTTTAAATCTTACATTTAATTGGGATCAACTGAAAATAACCCTTACTTCTTAAAAAATATATATATCTATAGATCTATATCTATGGATCGATATATATCTATATAAATTCATAGATATATCTATATATAGATATATATTATATACATCTATCTCTATCTCTTTATATATAAATATATATATAGAGAGAGAGAGAGAGAGAGAGAAAGAGGGAGAGAGATAGATAGATATAATATATATATAGATGGATAGATAGCTACAGTGCTTTTTTCAGCGGGAACGCAGGGGGAACACAGTTCCGGCACCTCCAGCACTGACTGTATGTAATGGTAAGGGGCGCTGGGGTGTGACGCAGGGTCTACTGAGGCTGGCTGGTGACGGATCTATTCTACCTTGAGGGGATCTATTTTTGCAGGGGGGGGTCTATTTTTACTGGTGGTGGACCTATTGTTGCTGGGGGTGGGTCTTATATCGCTGAGGGGTCAGTTATGGCTGGGAGAGATCTACTGTTGAGGGAGGGGACTATTATTGCTGGCTGCTGGAGAGTCTGTTGATGCTGGCTGTGAGGAGATCTGCTGTTGCTGCCGGGGGATTTTGTTTCGGGTGGCCCATTGCTAATGGGGGGATCTATTGTTGCTAGAGGGGACTTTATTGTTATTGGCTACAGGGGATCTATTCTACTGCTTTTCTTGTTATCATTAGCAAATTCCATACAAATTACATATCACCACAAAATGATACTTGGTTCTGTATTCGCTAAAAGGGCAGTAATGGGAGGTAGGTAGAGGCGGAGAAAAGGGGTGACTCAGAAAGGGGGAGTTCCTGCACCTATTCTATGAGAAAAAAACCCCTGGATAGATAGATAGAGAGAGAGAGAGAGAGAGAGAGAGAGAGAGAGAGAGAGAGAGAGAGAGAGAGAGAGAGATAATTATGCAGTATGTGATGTGTCTGGTCTATAAACCAAAGGCTCTGGATGGACAGTTGGATTGAAGAAAGCAATTCTTTAGTGTATTTTAGCAAAATGATTTTAGGGTCCCATTTGACTATCTCATTGTAACCTGATTGGTTATTGGATTCTTTGGTGTTATCATAGAATGTCCCTTACAAATGAATATTTTTTTTTTCTGCAAGCAATACATGTCCTGGATGCAGCACACAGACAGTCAGATGAGAATTCCCAGCAGGAGGGCAGCCGAAGTTTTTTTCTTTTGCAAAAAAAACGTTAAAAAAAAATGACAGAGGTATCCAGCAGCTGTTTGCCATGTGTATACAGAATTCCATTATAACACGTATACAGAGTTCTAAACACCGGTCAGAATAGGCAGCAGTTTATATGGCAGATATTTGGAGTGTTCTTAGGCAGAGATAGAAATTAATATTTTTTTTTTCTGCTATTAGATGATATGGTGCTCTGAGCCTTGTAGGCAGTGTTAATTTAGTAGACTAAAACCGACTAAAACTAAAACAATTGAGATGACTAAAACACGACTAAAGCTAAAAGGGCATTTTAATCAAAAGACTAGAATGGGACTAAAACTAAAATGGCATTTTAGTCAAAAGACTAAGACTAAAACTAAATTGAAATTTGACGTCAAAATGAACTCTGGTCTGTAGTGCACGTTCATACCTCAATACCATAAATAATAACATATATGAATTTTCACTCCAGCCGTATATAATGAGTTTGGAAATTGTCGAGAAATGCCTAAATAATGCATTACAATTGAACCACGCCCATTAGATTTTATATGACTAAAATTAGTTTTAGTCGACTAAAATGCCCTGGAGATTTAGTCGACTAAATACGACTGCAACTAAAACAATTGCAGAAGACTAAAATGAGGCTTAAAACTAAAATGCCATTTTAGTCCTAAGACTAAAACTGAATCGAAATTTGCTGCCAAAATTAACACTGCTTATAGGGAGTATAGGGATCCTGGACTCAAATGATCTGACCCCTACAGGGATGGACAGTAGGATAAATAGCGTTATATTTATGATGTAACTGTCTATACACCAGGGGCTCTGGATCAACAGTTGGATAAATTGTTCTATATTTAGGATGTAACTGTCTATAAACCAGAGGCTCTGGATGGACAGTTGGATAAATGGCTCTATATTTAGGATGTATCTGTCTATAAACCAGAGGCTCTGGATGGACAGTTGGATAAATGGCTCTATATTTAGGATGTAACTGTCTATAAACCAGAGGCTCTGGATGGACAGTTGGATAAATGGTTCTATATTTAGTGTATAACTGTCTATAAACCAGATGCTTTGGATTGACAGTTAGATAAATGGCTCTATATTTAGGATGTAACTGTCTATAAACCAGAAGGACTGGATGGACAGTTGGATAAATAGCTTTATATTTAGGATGTAACTGTCTATAAACCAGATGCTCTGGATGGACAGTTGGATAAATGGCTCTATATTTAGGATGTAACTGTCTATAAACCAGAGGCTCTGGATGGACAGTTGATAACTGGAATGGATACACAGTTCTGCCTATAAATATGTCCTTTATTTATTTTATTTATCATTGAAATTATGACACATTAGAACATTGATTAAAGAAAGCAATTCTTTATTTAGTGTATTTTAGCAAAATGATTGTAGGGTCCCTTTTGACCATCTCATTGTAACCTGATTGGTTATTGGATTCTTTGGTGTTATCATAGAATGTCCCTTATAAATTAATATTTATTATTTTTTTCTGCAAGCAAAACATGTCCTGGATGAGGGTTCCCTGCAGGAGGGAAGCCAACAAAATTTTTTTTTGCAATAAAAATATAAACGAAATGACAGAGGTATCCAGCAGCTGTTTTCCATGTGTATCCGGAATCCCATTACACGTATACAGAGAGTGCTAAACACCAGTCAGAATAGGCAGCAGTTTAGGTATATGCAGTTTAGTAGGTATCCTGGACTTGGATGGATGTATTGTATGTTGCTCTGAGCCTTATAGGAAGTATAGAGATCCTGGACTGAGATGGATGTACTGTATTTTGCCCTGAGCCTCATTGCGAGAATAAGGATCTTGGACTGAGATGATGTACTGTCTGTTAATTGAAGCCCCATGGGGAGTATAGTGATCCTGGACTGAGATGGATGTACTGTATGTTGCTCCGAGCCCCATGGGGAGTATAGGGATCCTGGACTGGGTTGAATGTACTGTATGTGGCCCTGAGCAGCATGGCAAGTATAGTGATCCTGGACTGAGATGGATGTACTGTATGTTGCTGTGAGTCCAATGGGGAGTATAGGGATGCTGGACTGGGATGGGTGTACTGTATGTTGCTCTGAGCCCCATGGCAAGTATAGTGATCCTGGACTGAGATGGATGTACTGTATGTTGCTTTGAGCCCCATGGGGAGTATAGGGATCCTGGGCTGGATTGGATGTACTGTATGTTGCTCTGAGCCCCATGGGGAGTATAGTGATCCTGGACTGGATTGGATGTACTGTATGTTGCTGTGAGTCCAATGGGGAGTATAGGGATGCTGGACTGGGATGGGTGTATTGTATGTTGCTCTGAGCCTCATGGGGAGTATAGGGATTCTGGAATGGGATGGATATACTGTCTGTTGCTCGGAGCCCCATGGGAAGTATAGTGATCCTGGACTGAGATGGATGTACTGTATGTTGCTCCGAGCCCCATGGGGAGTATAGTGATCCTGGACTGAGATGGATGTACTGTATGTTGCTCCGAGCCCCATGGGGAGTATAGGGATCCTGGACTGGATTGGATGTACTGTATGTTGCTGTGAGTCCAATGGGAAGTATGGGGATGTTGGACTGGGATAGGTGTACTGCATGTTGCTCTGAGTCCCATGGGGAGTATAGGGACTGTGGAATGGGATGGATATACTGTCTGTTGTTGGAGCCCCATAAGGGGGTATAGTGATCCTGGACTGAGATGGATGTACTGTTTGTTGCTCTGAGCCCCATGGGGAGTATAGTGATCCTGGACTGAGATGATGTACTGTATGTTGCTCTGAGCCCCATGACAAGTATAGTGATCCTGGACTGAGATGTATGTACTGTATGTTGCTCCAAGCCCCATGGGGAGTATAGTGATCCTGGACTGGGATCGGTGTATTGTATGTCGCTCTGAGCCCCATGGGGAGTATAGTGATCCTGGACTGGGATCGGTGTATTGTATGTCGCTCTGAGCCCCATGGGGAGTATAGTGATCCTGGACTGGGATCGGTGTATTGTATGTCGCTCTGAGCCCCATGGGGAGTATAGTGATCCTGGACTGGGATCGGTGTATTGTATGTCGCCCTGAGCCCCATGGGGAGTCTAGTGATCCTGGACTGAGATGGATGTACTGTATGTTTCTCCGAGCCCCATGGGGAGTATAGTGATCCTGGACTGGGATTGGTGTATTGTATGTTGCTCTGAGCCCCATGGGGAGTATAGGGATTCTGTAATGGGATGGATATACTGTCTGTTGCTCGGAGCCCCATGGGGAGTATAGTGATCCTGGAATGAGATATATGAGGTTCCACATCTGTATTCTGCTGGGTTCTGCTCATGAATTTCTCCCTCATCGGTTATAGATAGATTAGTGGGTGCTCCGCTCTGCTTCGATAAGCATGAAGTAGACTGTAGTGCGGCGTTGGTCAGCTGGTTCGGTGGGAGCAGTCCTGCCCCTTCCATCCGGGGTAACAACGACACTGAAAAAAGACAGCCATGTACACCAGGTCCATCTTGGAGGCCTCTCCGGAGACCAGGAAGCCTCTGCCCTCGGGATTCCTGCTAATGCTGAAGCTGTTGGGGTTCAGGTGGAGGTGGCAGTTAGAAGTGGAGTCTTCACACACACAGCGTCCGTTTCCTGTGCACAACGCCTGGCTACACAGGGTGGCGCCACGCGTCACATTGACCACATACCTCCCCAGTGTAGAGTCTATGTATGACTTCACCTCCACACACGCCTCCTGCGAAAGAACAAAGCGCGGTCATGTGATGAACAAACATTTAAAAATACATCAACTTTCCAAAAGATTATCGGAAGAACATATGGCAGATACTTTCCAAAACGAACCAAACTTCCTGTCCTTTAAAGGAAGCCTTAGGATCACCATGACCTCCAGGCATTCAGAATTTTGCAAGGAAAAGGAACCAATGGCATCCTATGTGCTTAGCTCAGCACTCTTCTCCTTTTTAAGCCCACATTTCCAACCAGCATGCCCTGGTTGATGAAGTCACAGGGGGCGGGGCCACCCAGTGACACCACCAGGTGACCCCACCGCTTAGTTTCATTCGTGGCAGGTGGGAAACGGAGCTGTCAGTCAGCAGGAGCCAAGCGCCAGGTGTGGACCTTTTTTTTTATTTGGTGCCGATCGGCGGGCAGGGTTTATCGTGACTGACACTGGATTTACTTCGGGGGGACATTTATTTAGTTTTTCCCTTCTTTTAATAAAGGACTTGTTAAAAACTGGCTCCAGGTTTTTATTTACTTTAGTCATTTTGTTTGGTGAATGAGTAGGGGTACTAAGTACCCCATGCTCATTCACACAAGGGGGCTTCCAGATTCCGATAAGTCACCCCCACAACCACCGGGCCAGGGTTGTGGGTAAGAGACTTTTGTCCTCATCAACATGGGGACAAGGTGCTTTGGGGTAGTGGTCATCATCCTTGTCCTCGGGGCCCACTAACAGGCCAGGTTTGCAAGATAACTGAAATACATCACAGGTGATCTCATTTGCTGCTCAGTGATTGCAGTATTCTAGTCTGCATCTCCCCCAAGGTAATACATAAAACCTGGCCTGTTAGTGGGCCCTGAGGACAGGAGTTGATGACCACTGCTTTGGGGGGGGGGGGTTAAGGACACGTGGCCTGGTATTTATCCGCTATTCTCACACAACTGGGTGGTCTTCAGAGCGCAGAGCACCCGGAGCCCACCCTTTTTTGAAGCCTATGAAAGCCTCTGGCTCTAATCCCGTGCTCAAAAAGACACCCCCCCACTGATATGTAGATCAGGGGGCTGGACGCATGGATGGGGGGGCAGGGCCTGTGCGCCCCTAATGGACGGGCCGCCGCTGACTGGTTGCTAAGGACGCCGGTGGGAGCTGGTGTTAAAATACTGTACCACAAGTGTTCACTACTAAAATACCTAATCACTTCAAGAAATAGCGCATGCGGTATTTTTAGTAGCGTTTTTTGGTGACTTGCAAAAACTTTTGAAAAACGCTATGAGCCATTTTATTGCTGATTTCAAAGCAGTAGATACATTTTTGTGAATTGAGCACACAGAGTAATTTGGCTCAGTGACTCCTCCCAGATTCTCACATGCTGTTGATTACAAATCTGTACAAATATCAAGGAAATGGGACATTGAGGATCTCCTGACGGTTAAAAAAAATAATCTAGAGAGGCCATAATAACATATTGAAACATTGTATCAATGTAGAGGAAATGCTGCACAGTTACATAGTTGATAAGGTTAAATACAGACACGGGTCCATCAAGTTCAACCTATTTGTGTTAGTGAGAGTTTAGGTGAGCCATATAAAGAGCGATCTTTGGTGGATCACTTTTCAGAGGGCCTTTGACAGATGTTATGTTGCCTCCTCGTTTTAACCCCTAAGAGCTGGAACCAAATTGTGCATTGCCAGGGCTGTCTTTAATATGGATTGAACCCTGGGCAAACGTTTTCTTGGGCCCTCCCAAATCCACTTATCAACTGGGGGCTCAAGGGATAGCTGCTTTGGGCCCCACAACAATGAGTGGGCCCGGGGCAGCTGCCCCTGGGTTAAAGAAGGCCCTGTGCATTGCACATGGATGCAGTGTGGCCCTGTTCACTTGAATGGGTCATGTTTGTAGTTGTACATTGCATTCAGTGAGGGACACATCCAGAGGCACATTTACACGAGTTTTGCCCTCTGAAGAACAATCCACGGTGAATCGCTTTTCAGAGGTCGTTTGACCGGTGACTGGGAGGAATTTTGTTTCCTTCACACCACCTGTTTAAACCTTTAAAAGTCGGAAACCCCAACTGTGGGCATTGCACGTGGTTGAGATGCAGCCCCATTAACTTGAATAGGTTGCGTTCTGAGGACGGTACTTGCTGCAAAGCATTGTGGCCATGGCAAGTATACAATCCCATCCAGCTGCCTTTGCAACTTAAGGGCTTAACAGTTTTTTTTATGAATAATACTCTATAAAATATTTATATTTTCATTTCACAAAATCACGTAGACCCCCCAGTGACTCCAGTGGTGTGATGGGGGTAGCAAAGGTGACCCTTGACCCCCAACAAGGGCAAGTTCTCATCCCAATCACGAATTCTCATCTCTCGTCCCCTAATTGCAGAAATGGAAGCCCCATCACAATGTTTCTGTCTATGAGGCTCTCATACTCACAGCTGTGTGTATGCTGGGGGGTGTTATTAAAGGGGACCTGTCATTATATGAGGCACCTGTCTGAGAAGCCTCTAAATGGTAACCGAGCTCCATCGCAGTCTACAGCTTCCTCCCCTTCAGTGATCTCTCCTATTCCGGTTACCTTGCTGCGGTGGTAGTCATTGTTACCCCACAGGACGACCCCCGCAGTTCCCAACGCTGCGCTCTGTCCGATCGTCTGGATGAGATCTTCCTGTGGAATACAGAATAATTAGTCACACGTTACAACCTGATTGTACAATCTCCTTTAAGGTGGCCGTACACTATACAATCTGTAAGTTTGTAGGGAAACATGGTGGGGGGATCGGGGGGGGGGGGGGGGGGGGTTGGATGCAGGCAGGCTGTATGGGGCCTTATGATTGCTAATGGTGGCCTTGCAGACAAGTATCTGGAGATCTTTAGGTGAAAGGTTCTCCTTTGTATCAGCTCTGGGTTATGATGGGTTATGATGTATCTGTCACTTACCTGGGTCAGGAAGTCCATGCTGTAGGTGTACACAATCCGGGCGTAGGGAAATACAGGGAGCTCGTCCTCTACCGACTGCCCAGATACCCTGAAGGCCTCTTCCAGACGGTGTTTCACAAACTGTTTGACATACCCAGAATCCTTCAAAATTTGTTCCAGGTAGATATCCGGATAGAGCGCCTGGCTGGAGTTCCACATCCATTTCAGACGGTCGTTCCTGGCTACCTCCAGCTGCGGGCATTCTCCCGTGTAATTGTAGACACCTTTTTTGTAGTCGTAGTTGTAGCAGTTAGGAAAGCCGTAGAGGCCCCACAGCCCACCGGGCCTTAGTTTACGGCTTAAGGCCAACGTGGACGTTATAAACTTTTCAGCAGCCTCCTCAAACTCTCTTTGGGCCTCCAGCAGTACCTTCTCCGCAGGCCATGATGGGTGTCTCTCCTGCACCAGTTGCTGAGAACGTTCTCTATAGATGTTCATTTTATCCCAGTCCCGACCCCACAAAGGCCTCCAATCCTCCCAGTCTATGACAGCCGCCCCCTTGAAGTCCGGGGAGGGGATAGTGGTCATCAGGTTTTTGTAAGCCAGGCTAAGGTGGTCACTAAGGCTGGTGTTCTGCGGCAAGCCGCCATTGATCGGATTGCCATCCAGGTCATAATAGGGGTACAGCCCAAGCTCGGTTTTGTAGAAGATCACCATCTCACTTCCTGAGAAGGATTGGTTCTCATTAACCACAATGTCAAACGGATCCAAGTCCAGGTCCACGCCATACTTCTCCCAGCACTGGCTGGTTGGGGCGTTCCAGATTGTGACAAAAGGACGCCCGGGAAGAAGAACCCCTGGACTGGCATCGGTGGAAACCAAAAAAGTTACAAGGTGATGGATGGCCAGAAGAAGAACCTTGTGAGACATTTGTCCTCTGGGAAATGTTTATAACCTGTCAAAAAAAAAAAAGAAAACAGAAACCATTATTACTGAACATATTTAGCCTAAGGTCAAGACCACTTCTAGTCAGCAATTCAATAATTGTACATGAATAATTCCCAAACATGTCACAAGTTAACAGGATCATTTTTCACAAAATCTCCACCTGTTATCATTAAAATGGCATCCTTGAGCTGCAGTCAGTGACTTTGCCTAGGTTGAGGTGAGGTCACCACTCAGTGATGGTACATAGGCTGAGGTGAGGTCACCACTCAGTGATGGTACATAGGCTGTGGTGAAATCACCAGTCAATTACTTTGCCTGGGCTCTGGTGAGGTCACCAGTCAGTGATGTTGCCTAGGCTGAGGTGAGATCACCAGTCAGTGACTTTGTCTAAGCTGAGTTGAGGTTGCCAGTCAGTGACTTTGTCTAGGCTGAGGTGAGGTCACCAATCAGTGACATTGCCTAGGCTGATATGAGGTCACCAGTCAGTGACGATGTCTAGGCTAAGGTGATGTCACCACACACAGTGATGTTGCCTAGGCTGAGGGGAGGTTGCCAGTCAGTGATGTTGCCTAGGCTGCGGTGAGGTCACCAGTCAGTGACGTTGCCTAAGCTGCGGTGAGGTCATCAGTCAGTGACTTTACTTAGGCTGAGGTGAGGTCACCAGTCAGTGGCGTTGCCTAGGCTGAGGTGAGGTCACCAGTCAGTGACTTTGCCTAAGCTGAGGTGAAGTCATCGGTCAGTGATGTTACCTAGGAAGAGGTGAGGTCACCACTCAGTGATGTTGCCTAGGCTGAGGTGAGGTTGCCAGTCAGTGATGTTGCCTAGGCTGAGGTGAGGTCGCCAGTCAGTGACTTTGCTTAGGCTGAGGTGAGGTCACCACTCAGTGATGTTGCCTAGGCTGAGGTGAGGTTGCCAGTCAGTGACTTTGCTTAGGCTGAGGTGAGGTCACCAGTCAGTGACTTTGCTTAGGCTGAGGTGAGGTCACCAGTCAGTGACTTTGCTTAGGCTGAGGTGAGGTCACCAGTCAGTGACTTTGCTTAGGCTGAGGTGAGGTCACCAGTCAGTGACTTTGCTTAGGCTGAGGTGAGGTCACCAGTCAGTGACTTTGCTTAGGCTGAGGTGAGGTCGCCAGTCAGTGACTTTGCTTAGGCTGAGGTGAGGTCACCAGTCAGTGACTTTGCTTAGGCTGAGGTGAGGTCGCCAGTCAGTGACTTTGCTTAGGCTGAGGTGAGGTCGCCAGTCAGTGACTTTGCTTAGGCTGAGGTGAGGTCGCCAGTCAGTGACTTTGCTTAGGCTGAGGTGAGGTCGCCAGTCAGTGACTTTGCTTAGGCTGAGGTGAGGTCACCAGTCAGTGACTTTGCTTAGGCTGAGGTGAGGTCACCAGTCAGTGACTTTGCTTAGGCTGAGGTGAGGTCACCAGTCAGTGACTTTGCTTAGGCTGAGGTGAGGTCGCCAGTCAGTGACTTTGCTTAGGCTGAGGTGAGGTCGCCAGTCAGTGACTTTGCTTAGGCTGAGGTGAGGTCGCCAGTCAGTGACTTTGCTTAGGCTGAGGTGAGGTCACCAGTCAGTGACTTTGCTTAGGCTGAGGTGAGGTCGCCAGTCAGTGACTTTGCTTAGGCTGAGGTGAGGTCACCAGTCAGTGACGTTGCCTATGCTAAGGTGAGGTTGCCAGTCAGTGACTTTGCTTAGGCTGAGGTGAGGTCACCAGTCAGTGATGTTGCCTAGGCTGAGATGAGGTCGCCAGTCAGTGATGTTGCCTAGGCTGAGATGAGGTTGCCAGTCAGTGATGTTACCTAGGCTGAGGTGAGGTCACCAGTCAGTGACGTTGCCTATGCTAAGGTGAGGTTGCCAGTCAGTGACTTTGCTTAGGCTGAGGTGAGGTCACCAGTCAGTGATGTTGCCTAGGCTGAGATGAGGTCGCCAGTCAGTGATGTTGCCTAGGCTGAGATGAGGTTGCCAGTCAGTGATGTTACCTAGGCTGAGGTGAGGTCAGTGACTTTGCTTAGGCTGAGGTGAGGTCGCCAGTCGGTGACTTTGTCTAAGCTGAGTTGAGGTTGCCAGTCAGTGACTTTGTCTAGGCTGAGGTGAGGTCACCAATCAGTGACATTGCCTAGGCTGATATGAGGTCACCAGTCAGTGACGATGTCTAGGCTAAGGTGATGTCACCACACACAGTGATGTTGCCTAGGCTGAGGGGAGGTTGCCAGTCAGTGATGGTACATAGGCTGTGGTGAAATCACCAGTCAATTACTTTGCCTGGGCTCTGGTGAGGTCACCAGTCAGTGATGTTGCCTAGGCTGAGGTGAGATCACCAGTCAGTGACTTTGTCTAAGCTGAGTTGAGGTTGCCAGTCAGTGACTTTGTCTAGGCTGAGGTGAGGTCACCAATCAGTGACATTGCCTAGGCTGATATGAGGTCACCAGTCAGTGACGATGTCTAGGCTAAGGTGATGTCACCACACACAGTGATGTTGCCTAGGCTGAGGGGAGGTTGCCAGTCAGTGATGTTGCCTAGGCTGCGGTGAGGTCACCAGTCAGTGACGTTGCCTAAGCTGCGGTGAGGTCATCAGTCAGTGACTTTACTTAGGCTGAGGTGAGGTCACCAGTCAGTGGCGTTGCCTAGGCTGAGGTGAGGTCACCAGTCAGTGACTTTGCCTAAGCTGAGGTGAAGTCATCGGTCAGTGATGTTACCTAGGAAGAGGTGAGGTCACCACTCAGTGATGTTGCCTAGGCTGAGGTGAGGTTGCCAGTCAGTGATGTTGCCTAGGCTGAGGTGAGGTCGCCAGTCAGTGACTTTGCTTAGGCTGAGGTGAGGTCACCACTCAGTGATGTTGCCTAGGCTGAGGTGAGGTTGCCAGTCAGTGACTTTGCTTAGGCTGAGGTGAGGTCACCAGTCAGTGACTTTGCTTAGGCTGAGGTGAGGTCACCAGTCAGTGACTTTGCTTAGGCTGAGGTGAGGTCACCAGTCAGTGACTTTGCTTAGCTGAGGTGAGGTCACCAGTCAGTGACTTTGCTTAGGCTGAGGTGAGGTCGCCAGTCAGTGACTTTGCTTAGGCTGAGGTGAGGTCACCAGTCAGTGACTTTGCTTAGGCTGAGGTGAGGTCGCCAGTCAGTGACTTTGCTTAGGCTGAGGTGAGGTCGCCAGTCAGTGACTTTGCTTAGGCTGAGGTGAGGTCGCCAGTCAGTGACTTTGCTTAGGCTGAGGTGAGGTCGCCAGTCAGTGACTTTGCTTAGGCTGAGGTGAGGTCACCAGTCAGTGACTTTGCTTAGGCTGAGGTGAGGTCACCAGTCAGTGACTTTGCTTAGGCTGAGGTGAGGTCACCAGTCAGTGACTTTGCTTAGGCTGAGGTGAGGTCGCCAGTCAGTGACTTTGCTTAGGCTGAGGTGAGGTCGCCAGTCAGTGACTTTGCTTAGGCTGAGGTGAGGTCACCAGTCAGTGACTTTGCTTAGGCTGAGGTGAGGTCACCAGTCAGTGACTTTGCTTAGGCTGAGGTGAGGTCGCCAGTCAGTGACTTTGCTTAGGCTGAGGTGAGGTCACCAGTCAGTGACGTTGCCTATGCTAAGGTGAGGTTGCCAGTCAGTGACTTTGCTTAGGCTGAGGTGAGGTCACCAGTCAGTGATGTTGCCTAGGCTGAGATGAGGTCGCCAGTCAGTGATGTTGCCTAGGCTGAGATGAGGTTGCCAGTCAGTGATGTTACCTAGGCTGAGGTGAGGTCACCAGTCAGTGACTTTGAGTGGCTGAGAGGATGTCATCAGTCTTCTGCAAGCAAGAGGAAGCATTTCCTCAATCTCCTTTTCCCTAGTGATGAGACTGCAACATTGTAACAAGTCACAAACAACTGATCTTTCCCAATCATTTGTGAAGACAGCCAAGAACTGCACAGTCATTAAGATTTCCATGATTGTGTGCTCTCTGTGTATTGTGCTACAGAAGAGGGAGATTCTGTAAAACTTGAAGTGTATCTGAAACCAAAACATTTTTTCCCTTTGGATGGAGTCGGGAATGGCTGAACCCCTTTATCCTATGTGTGTCCTACTGGGAAGATTGTCCTCTCCTTTCCTGTCCTTGGGTGGGGAGCGCAGTGAGTGATACAAACGCTGTACAACTTTTCCAACTCTGACAACTTCTGCCTTCGGGGGCCCTGGGGTCTCCTCTCTGGACACTGAGAGCCAACCCATGGAACACTGAGTTTGCTCAGGTGATGGTAATGAAATCAGATCCTCTAATTCAGAAATCAGAAAAAGGAGTCTGAGACAATGTGACTTCTACCAAAGATCCATTAGTGGTGTGGGGATTGATGCCGTATTGGTCATTGCTGACCATTCCTGTCTCCTGGGGGGGATTGTACCAGACATAGGCGCACACTGGACTCTATGCTTTGAGGGCCATCTCTCTGGTAAGTTCTCCATCCATATGTAGTGATGGTGCTTGATTTGGGACCCACAAGAGTCTCACCTATGCCGCTGCAGTTCACAACAAGTTGGATGGACAATGTTGTGACGTTTTATTAGATTTAGGAACACTGCAGTGGAAGTTATAACAAAGAAGTCTCGCTTCAAGCGCTGCAATTTATATATATGCTTCCTGTCCTGACGTGAGAGGAAAGTGGGGAGATCCCTTCAGTTTTCCCCTCACTTCTTTTTGGGGAGGGTTTTAGGAATTTAATTCACTTTCAGTTTTAGTGACATGAGTGACACCAGGACAAATAGAGAGGATGAATTTACCTAGCGGGGACACAGCAATGAAAACCTGATAGAGAGAGAAGAGGAGAAGATGAGAGAAAAGAAGAGAAATGGAGAAAAAAGAAAAGAGAAGAGGAGAGAAAAGAAGAGAGAAGAGGAGAGAAGAGAAGAGAGAAGAGGAGAGAAAAGAAGAGAGATGATGAGAGATAAGAAGAGAAGAGTAGAGAAAAAAGGTTTTGCAATATATATATATATATATATATACTTCCTCTCCAAGATGACTTGAGAGAAAAGTGAGGGAGCTCCCTTCAGTTTTCCCCTCACTTCTTTTTTTGGGGGGAGTTTTACAATTTTAAAATGAAAACATGAGAGAGAGAGAGGATGAGAGAAAAGAAGAGAGAAGAGGAGATAAAAAGAAGAGAGAAGATGAGAGAAAAGAAGAGAAGAGGAGAGAAGAGAAGATGAGAGAGAAGAGGAGAGAAAAGAAGAGAAGAGAAGATGAGAGAGAAGAGGAGAGAAAAGAAGAGAGAAGAGAAGATGAGAGCGAAGAGAAGAGAGAAAGAAAAGAGAGAGAGAGAGAGAGAGAGAGAGAGAGAGAGAAGAGAGAGAGAGAAAAGAGAGAAGAGAAGAGAAGAGAAGAGAAGAGAAGAGAAGAGAAGAGAAGAGAAGAGAAGAGAAGAGAGATTGATTTACTAAAACTGAAGATTGCAAACTCTGGTGCAGCTGTGCATGGCAGCCAATCAGATTCTAACTTCAATTTATTAATTTAAGCTTTGACAATAAAACCTGGATGCTGATTGGTTTCTATGCAGAGCTGCACCAGACTTTTCACTCTCCAGTTTTAGTAAATCCCCCCCAATAGTATCTTTTAATATAAATATATATTGTATCTTTTTAAAAAATGTAATACCGTCCATCTCTCCGGTAAGTCCTCCGTCCAAATGTGGTGATGGTGCTTGATTTGGCACCCACAGGAGTCTTGCCTCTTCACAACAGGTTGGATGGACAACGTTGTGCACATGGGACATTTGATTAAAGAACACTGCAAGGAAGTCTCACTTCAAGCGCTGCAGTTTATATGCCCTGTTTCCCCGAAAATAAGACCTAGCATGATTGACGGTGATGGCTGCAAAATAAGCCCTACCCCTCAAATAAGCCCTAGTTAAAATCCTTGTAGGTCTTATTTTCAGGGTAGGGCTTATTTTTGG